>BQNB010072227.1:0-28737 GCA_026074375.1 Tanacetum coccineum
TCCCCAAACTAATGGCAAGCAAAGGCTAGGAAGCTCGAGTGGACCGGGACAAAACACCGAACACGAGAGTCTTTAGAAAGTTAATCCTACAAAAAATCACAAGCACAAACAACAAGAATCGGAAGAGTACAAGCCTCCTCACATCACAATAAAAGAAAGAAGATAGAAGGATAAGCATGGGGTGCCTCCCACGAAGCGCTTTGTTTTTGGTAACCAATTTACATAGCTTGACTCGATCCCCGAATTCATTCGTCCTTGGGGATGAAACAAGTGGAAGAGCAAAATTCCATGAAACATTTAACTACTACCGGCTCTTGAGAAGAAAAATGAAAAGCAAAGATGCCGAGGTCAAAAATTGTGTCCTCATTCTCGGTGGATGAAAGAAAAGGAGAAACCTTAGGGTAAGTGACATACGGGAGAAAAGTCCGAATGACAAATGTGAAGGAATCGTCAACTTCAACATTAATCTCACCTCCCCCTGGGTCAAAATATTCATCTTCATTAAGCTCATACTCATTGTTTATCACGGGCACATCGGGTTCCATGTCGAAGGTTAAACGCTCATATTCGGTAATGGGATCATCGTTAAGCAAGTTGTCAATAATATCCTCTTCCGAGTCAAACTCACTTTCAATACCTGGTGGTATCGAATCATCTGGTCCAGAAAATATATCGATCTCTTCCCTATTAGAGTCACTATCCTCGACGAGGGTATTAGATATGGGAAGAGACTTGATGATTGTATGAAAATTTTCCGACGATTGAGAAGATGAATTTCCGCATAGTAACGACATTCGACTGATATAATCCTCATGCTTTCTAACAATTCTTGGAGGAATCGTGATGACTCCACCAGCGAACTCATGGTGAAGAGGATCACTCTTGGGAGAAAAAGTTATCAAAGTATCATGGTCTGATTCATTCTTAATGTGTTGTGGTTCATGATCAAAAAATACATCGGAAGAGAGATTATGGGTGTTATCATCACTAAGCAAACTCTCAAGATATAATACGTCTCCCTCTGAGTCATAATAACCTTCCTCAAGAGAGTAGGAATTCGAATAGCAAAAAAGCATCGATTCATCATTGTGCTCCTGGGTCGAAATACACTCAGCTTTTTCAATTGGAGCATAAGTACAAATTCTCTTTTCTAATCATTCGTTTTACATTCCAAATCAAATAAATCATCATTCTCTTCGAAAGGTGGATCATCGATGAATCCCTCGAGAATGGAAGCAACGCTTTTCATAGGAGTAGACGGATCATGGTGAAGTAGAATCTCAATGTCGTCTCCTGGAGCGAGACACTCATCCTTATTAGAATCAGAAAGAGGTGTGACTAGGAAAGTCGACTCATCAAGGTTGGAATCATAAGAATCCTTGCACTCGATGTCCTCTAACACTTCATCAAAAAGAGGGTTTATGTCACTAGAGTTGAAATTGACATCAAATTCGAAAAGAGGGTTAGAGAAAGTCACGGAATCATCACGTGGAACGTTGATGGAAGAGAAATCATCACACGAAGGTAAAACGTTCTTACTATCACTCCTGGATGTATCCTTAGATTCTCTTGGGATTGGGACAATTTCCTTAGTACTAAAAGTACTAAGGTGCTCGTCCCCCATTATGAGAGAATCCTTGGGCTTAATAGACGGTAAGGTGGATGTGATTACAAAAACCGAAGAAACTTGAGGTGTTTTGTTTGAATGAAAAAAATGCTCTCCTTGCAAATAACTTTAAAATTCTTCAAACAAGGTGTGATACGAGTTTGGCGTTTAGCTATCGACTCTACGAGATTCTTCACTTCCTGCTTTTCCTTTTCATCGTTGTCATCTTCCGATGGAGGCAAGCAAACTAGAGCGGGTTTTTTTTGGGTAAAAGGGAATCAATACCCCGGTAAAATGCATTACACCAAAAAAATGTTGAAGTACAACGGATGAGGGTGAAATCCCCCATCACGGCCCGTTACATAGGCAAAAATAAAGCAAACAAAAAGAATTTGCTACTATCCTTTCCACTACATAAGAACGACATGCCGTTCTTATGAAATCAGAAAACAACTATTTCCTACCTAGACCTTTAACCTTGAAGTCAAATTGATCACAAAATTCTTGATATGAGCTTGGATATTCTTCAAATTGATCTTCATAAGCATCATAAGCATTCAGCATATCCTCTTCCAATGGTTTCCCACCACCACCCGATGAGCTAGGAAAAGGAATTCCATCATTAGGTAAGAAAACTTCGTCCACATCCGTATCCGAATCTTCATTTAAAATTTCCATAGATGAACTAGATTTCTTAGTCGAAACCTTATCACCTTGTTTTTCCCTCGAAGTACAACCATTAATATCCTTATTTCCAACATATTCCAGCACCGACTCCTCTTTTGCCGAATTATCAACAAAATTCCTTAATTCATCAAAGCAAATATCATTATTCTTTGAAGAATCAGATGGAGAGGGCTTCTTAGTTGTATCCAAGGACTGCTCCATGTTGCTAGAAACATTATTATCACCTTGCGGCTTAACCACCGCACGGTAAACAAGCTTTGACTTAGGAATAAAACCCCATACTAGAACTCAAAAAGTTGAATGCATAATCCAAGCGTGGAGAAAGTATCACAAAAATCTCAAGCCGTTTATCAAGTATGCTACAAGATAAATGTTAGACGATAATAATCTTAGGATATCGGATTTCCCCAAACTAATGGCAAGCAAAGGCTAGGAAGCTCGAGTGGACCAGGACAAAACACCGAAGATGAGAGTCTTCAGAAAATTTTGGGTGAATCCTGCAAACAAGCACAAACAAAGAGAATCGGAAGAGTACAAGCCTCCTCACATCACAATAGAAATAAGAAAGAAGATAGAAGGATAAGCATGGGGTGCCTCCCACGAAGCGCTTTGTTTTTGGTAACCGAGTCACATAGCTTGACTCGATCCCCGAATTCATTCGTCCTTGGGGATGAAACAAGTGGAAGAACAAAATTCCATGAAACGTTTAACTACCACCGGCTCTTGAGAAGAAAAATGAAAAGCGAAGATGCCGGGGTCAAAAATGGTGTCCTCATTCTCGGTGGAGGAAAGTAAAGGAGAAAACTCAGGGTAAGTGAGATACGGGAGAAAAGTCTGAATGACAAATGTGAAGGAATCGTCAAATTCAACATTAATCTCACCTCCCCCTAGGTCAAAACATTCGTCTTCATTAAGCTCATCAACATTGTTTATCACGGGCACATCGGGTTCCATGTCGAAGGTTAAACGCTCATATTCGGGAATAGGATCATCATTAAGCAAGTTGTCAATAATATCCTCTTCTGAGTAAAAATCACTTTCAATACCCGGTGGTATCGAATCATCTGGTCCGAAACAAATATCTATCTCTTCCCTATTAGAATCACTATTCTCGACGAGGGTAGTAGATGTGGGAAGAGACTCGATGATTGTATGGGAATTTTCCGGCGACCGGGAAGATGAATTTCCGCAAAGCAACGACATTCGATTGATATAATCCTCGTGCTCTCTAACAATTCTTGGAGGAATTTTGATGACTTCACCAGCGAACTCATGGTGAAGAGGATCACTCTTAGGAGAAAAAGTTATCAAAGTATCATGGTCTGATTCATTCTTAATGTGTCGTGGTTCATGATCGAAAAATACATCAGGAGAGAGATTAGGGGTGGTATCATCACTAAGCAAACTCTCAAGATATAATATGTCTCCCTCTGAGTCATAATAACCTTTCTTAATATACGTAGGAACTTCGATAGCTAGAAAAGCATCGATCTCATCATTGTCGCTTCCTGGGTCGAAACACTCAACTTTATAGGAAAAAGGCGTGTGAAGTAAAAGTGGCTCATCAAAATTAGAAACATTGGAGTCCTTGCGTTCGAAATCCTTTAACACCTCTTTAAAAAGAGGATTAATGTCACTGGAGTTGTAGTGGCCATCAAACTCAAAAAGAGGGTTTGAATAAACTTGAAAATTTTCTTCTTGAACATCCTCCTTAAGAATTGAATCGTCATTGTCCTTAGAACCGAAAAGAATATTTGAGAAAGTCAAATAACATCCTTTGTTATTATCGAAGGTATCCTCGGATTCTCTTGGGATTGGGACAATTTCCTCAACACGAAAAGTGCTAAGGTGCTTGTCCCCCATTATGAGAGAATCCTTGGGCTCAATAGTCGGTAAGGTGGATGTGATTGCAAAAACCAAAGAAACTTGAGGCGTTTTATTCGAATGAAAAATGCTCTCCTTCTGAATAACTTTAAAATTCTTCAAACAAGATGTGATACGAGTTTGGCGTTTAGCTGTCGATTCTTCGAGATTCTTCACTTCCTGTTTTTCCTTTTCATCGTTGTCATCTTCCGATAGAGGCAAACGGACTAGAGCGGGTTCGTCGGTGAACTTCTTAAAACTATCCTTGCATGTGTCATTAACCATTTTAATTGACTCGTTTACATGCTTTTGAGGATGTTTTGTTGTGCCATTGACATGAAAAATTATTTGTTCAGTCCGCCCTTAAAATAAGTTTCTTAATTACACCATCGATTAAAGCTCGACCGGTCCTCAAAAAGGATCTCCCAAGTATGAGAGGTACTCGAGGATCGGCTTCAAAATCAACAACAACAAAATCGGTAGGAAAGTGAAAACTCCCAACTTTGACAAAAACGTCTTCGGCGAGTCCTTTAGGATAAGTAATCGATCGATCCGCTAACTCTAAAGTCATCCGAGTTGGTGTAAGTTCGGGTAAAGAAAGCTTTTTCCAAATAGAAAGGGGCATAAGATTTATGCTCGCGCCAAGATCGGCCAAGGCGTGACATACATCTATTCCTGGGAAATCACATAGAATAAGAAACTTGCCGAGATCTCTAAGCTTTTTGGGAAGCTTTTTTAGGAGCATCGCCGAACAATTCTCGTTCAATGGAATCTTAGCTAACTCAAGCAACTTTTCCTTATTCATGAGCAAACTCTTAATCATAGGAGAAAATCTTGGCATCAAAAGTAAAGCATCCGCGAAACTTATGTCGAAGCGCAAATCTTGAATGATTTGGAAGATCTTCTCCATTTGAGTTGAAGCTTTGTCACGGGACTTTTGATCATTACGTCATGAAGGATATGGATTATTTGGCTTAGGTAAACTCTTCGGAACATCAGGCTCCGGAATGGGAGTGGTTTTAGGCAAAGTCTTTGGAACATCGGGTTCCAGAATAGAAATGGGGATAACCGGAGGTGGGATGTGAGCGGTACTTCCTTGGAATTTTGTTTGCTCTTTATCCGTTGTCTCCTCGGTTTCTCGTTCTACTACCTTTTTAGGAGAAGGATTAGTAGGAATCGAGGGTCCCTCGTAAGCAACACCACTTCGAGTAGTGATTGCTTTCATCTCACCCTTCGGGTTCGGAATGGTATTACTCGAAAGAGTACCCGAAGTTGAGGCATGGTTTTGAAACAATCCACCTATCATGTTTTGCAAATTATTTTGAAAGGTAGTTTGTTGATTCATCATGACGGCTTGTTGAGATTTTATCGTGTTTTGAATTTCATTCTTAAGGTCTCCTTTCAACGAGTTGATTTGATTTTGCATGTTTCTCAACATTTGATCGTTATTTCTCTTGTAACTCGAAAAATCATTTGAAATCTCTTGTTGAACTTGATTATTAGGCACTTGAAAAGGTTGGTTTTGAAAATTCAGAGCATGATTATTTTAAAATCCTTGATTACCATGAAAATTATTTCCCCGATTAAAATTATTCCCTTGACGATTAAAATTATTCCCTTGACCTTGATTATTGAACCTATTTTGACCATTGTTTTGCACCGGAGCAAAACCGGGTGGTGCCATTTGATTACTAACACGGTTTGGAGGGTTAACTTGATTGTAAGTACCCGTAGTCGCACAAACACTAGCTTGATTGTTATCGGTAGCCGGACAATTATACCAAGAATGGGCACCACCACAAGTAACGCAAGATTCCTCAACCGCCTTAACCGGAGCGGGAGTGACAACTTTTTTAGAAACAATCTCGACTAAGGTCGAAAGTTGATCTGCAAGCTTATCATTCTTCATCCTTTTACTAGAAAGTGTAGCATTCATCCTAGAAACATTTGATCTATTTCGTGAATAACGAACTTTTGATTTGTTTTCAATTATGTTTAAAGCCTCTCTAGTCGTTTTACTCAAAAGATTTCCACCCGCCGCGGCATTTAAGGAGTCTTGTTCATTCTCGTTTAAACCGTTATAAAAGGTATCAACTTGAGTTAACTCCGTAAATCCGTGATGGGGACAAGCTCTAAGCAACTCCTTAAATCGTTCCCACGCTTCACTAAAAGTCTCCTCAAATTTTTGTGTAAATCGAGAAATTTCATTTTTTAAGTGAGTGGTTTTCGAAGGAGTGAAAAATTGATTCACAAATTTGGTTACGAGATCCTCCCAAGTTAAGATCGAATTCTGAGGTTCTTTCTCGTACCAAGTTTTAGCGGCTCCTTCGAGCGAATATGGAAATATCATAAGCTTAATCACATCGTTAGGCACATTCTTAAATCATAAAGTCGAGGTAATCCTTTTGAAACTATTAATATGAGCATGAGGATTTTCACTCTCACGACCGTAAAATGGATTCGCTTGAACCAATTGAAGCAAATTCGTTTTGATCTCAAAATGATCCGCATTAATTTCCGGTAAAACAATAGCTTCTCCGTACCCTTCCGTGGGTGCTCGGAGTAGCTCTTCCATTGTACGTTCCGCCATTGGTGCAACGATAGTACGAAGCTCGGGTTCGACTACCTTTGGAACACGATTTCTATTACGACGTCTCAGAATGGTGACGTTTAAATTATTTGGAAAATAGGAATTTCTAGTGCGCATGCACTAATCAAACAAATGAAATGAGAAAAGAAACGAGAAAAGGAAATATTTTTGTTTACCGAATAATCCAACAAACTTAGGGTAACTTTCTTAAAGTAAAATGAAATTTTACAAGAGGAGCGCCTTTCGTATGCGAACACAAACGGTAAAAATTTTGAATCTTTGGTTCGGGAACTTATTGATGGATAATACCTCAGTTGAAGGTATTATTTGTTAGTGTTCTTTTACCAACTTTGTAAAGTTTTATATTCACAAATTAACGAGAAAAATTGAAAAATACGGAAGAGCAAATATTTTTGTATTTTTGTTTTTAAACTTTTACTTATACTAAAAAGAAAAGTAAAATATTTTTTTTATTTTTTTAATTTTTTTTTTGTATTTTTGATTTTCTTAAAAGCGTAACTTTCGAAGGCGAAAGGTTCTCCAAATCATGATCAACAAACTGCAAACGAAGGAATCTTAATCACTAATCCCCGGCAGCGGCTCCAAAAACTTGATGCGTAAAGTTTTATACACGTATAATAATATAAATATATAAAATTACCAAACTACCCTTGAGGACAAAAGCAGTAAGGAAAATTCTCACAATTATATATAATAATACGTATATTTACCGGTAAGTGATTACCGGGTCGTTAAGTCCCAACAATTTATGAAATTGAGACCACGTTTGTTGTTTGGACAATGATTTGAATTGGTTCAAAGATGATTTTTCTAAAATCCTAAAAGTGAGCAAATTAAAAGACAATTAATCCTAACTTTAATAACGGGAAATTAAACTTTAACTAAAAACGCAAAACGGGAACCCTAAATGGTGATTAAAAACCCTAAATTTCCAAAATTAAACCTAAAATGAATTTTTCACTTTTAATAGACTCTAATTGACTAAAAAGTAAGTTTAAAGAAAACTAGAACAAAAACGGAGTTGAATTGAGCTTAAAAACACGAAAAACGTGAACGGAAACGAATCCCGTTCTTTAAAAATTGAAATTTTGCAATTTTAACCCTACGGAAGCAAAACTAATTTTCCTAGAAACTATATGATAAAAGAAAATTTTCTATAAAAAAATTATATTTTTTTTGATTATTTATCTATTTTTTTATGAATTTTTAAAGTTTTTAATAAAAATAAATATTTAAAAATACTAAACTAATTATAAAAATTCTGAAAAAAAATTTAGAAAGTAGCTTGAACTAAGAGGAATCTAGGAAAAATAAGTTGGGAAACATAGCTTATCGAATAAGCTGTGAAATAAGCTAAAACAACTTATTATACTATTATGCCTAAAACGTGTATAAAAGTTAAATTATGCAAAGGAATACCGGATGAGCTATTGTAGCATAATGGTTAAGGGTGTCTTGTGTGGGACGTTTGGTTGAGAGGGTTGAGGTCTCAGGTTCGAGCCCTAGCTCACTTGGGACTTCCCATTTCCCAAATGTTTTTAAATGCCATTTTTTACAACTTTTTTAAAGGACAGCAAAATAAGCACTTTTTGTAAAACAACTTTTTTTATAAACCTAAAATAAGCCCTCAAATAAGTAGTTGAGGTTAGAATAAGCAAATCCTAATAAACCTATAAAATGCAAACTGTTTGGGCTTTTTAAGAACAAATAAGCTAAGGGAAAAATTAAATAAGCTAAAACAGATTAAAAGCTATATCTAATAAGCACATAAGAACTAAAATAAGCACAATTGATAAGCTAGACTGACAGAAAAGCTAAAAAAACTTAAAAACACATAAAATTTTACACTAGAAAGCAAATAAGCTCAAATAAGCAAATGACAAAACTAAAGAAGCTAAAATGGACTTATATTAACCTAGAAAGCTAAACTAAACCTAAATAAGCCATAACAATAAGCAGATAAGCTAAAATAAAGAAATAAGCTCTTTTAGTGTAAATTGTTAACAAAACAGCCCTAATGGCCAACTTTGAGCTTAAAAACAGATAATCAAAAGAGCTTTTTAATAAAAACTATTTAAAACAGATGATCTATGACCCTAAATCTGCTTATATGCTAAAAATCAAATCCTAAAATTTATTCTTACCCTCTGATATTTGATGTTGAAAAGGGTTATTTGTCATTTAAAACTGCTGATGCAGTTTGCACTTATATGATCAAAACCTTAAAACCTTTGATGCAGACTTAAAGCACTACTTCTAACACTCATGAAACACACATCTAAGAGCAAATAGAGTCATGTCATTTAATAGAATCAATTAAAACTAGGTTATGCAAATGAGGCTTAACAGACTTGGACTTTTATTAATCTAACTTATGATAACTCTAACCAACTTATAAATCTAGCATAAACAGATTTAAATGAAAGATTAAAACCAAAATCTAAAGACCAAATGGCCACTAGCAGTACTAACTTGTAGTTAGTACTGCTATGCCAAACACCCCCTTATTTTTATCAAAATTCATTTGAGATTATGAAATATAGATCTAGTGAACAAGACTTAATTACCAGATAACAAACAACTATTATCAGACCTTATGAGCTTATACCAACAATCAAATAAGCCAGAATCATTAAGCTACTAGTTATGCTAATATTTTTGAATTTTTATTGATTTATAAGACTAAATAAAGAAAACTAAAATCTAGACTATAAGACTTAAGAACAAATAATAAGACATAATCATTAAGCATAATAACACAATAATAAGCACAATTAAGCAAGAAATAAGCTGAACATAAGCAGATGCAGTTTTAAACTAAGGAATCAAGGACAGAAAAGGAAAAATGAAACTTACAAATGCCTTAGCTAAACAAAGGCCTTAAATGCTCAAGGAGCTGTCAACAAGCTCTAGCTTATCACAAGGATAAGCTAGTAAAATTCAATAAGCTCTTCCAGAGTAAGCTTATCATCCAAGCAACCAAATCCATATTAAGCATAGGTATTAAGCTGATTTTGATTGTTTAAGTAGATTAATGATTAACTTGAGCTCAATTTAAGCTTAGAGACTTAGAGAGCTGAGATGAGCTTATTAGAGCTTATGTAACAGTAACAGCTTATTAAACAAAGTTTGAAAACAAGTGAGCTTATGAAAGAGTAAAGAGCAGAATAAGAAAACTTGAATTTAATAAAAATAACTGATTACAATACTGAGAATAGAAATTACATTAAGTAAATATTAAACTAAAACATTTTGAAAGGAAATTACAAAAGCTAAATTTAATAAGCTAAAAATTCATCTAACTAACTAACTCTCCTCTCCTGTGTGTGAAGATCTATCTATTTATAAGGTCTTGGTGAAGCTTCTAGGAGTCTAGCCCGCTCCTCATCCATTTGATCATGACCCTTCATTAATTTCCAATCATTGGACTCCCATTCATCACCGTTGGATTAAATGATGAGCACACGGATTGCCAACGTGGCATTCCGTGTGTCAGACCTTGTGTGTTTCTTTTGCACTAAATTTAGTGTAAAAATCCAATCATTGGTGTGCTTCTTTCAATGCCCATGTGTCCTCTTTGTGGGTTTCGACCAATGAGAGCCTTTGGTGTGACGTTTTCTTTGCTAGCTTGACCCTTGGTGCTTGAATTGTTGAGCCACGCAATCAATTTGATTTTACCCTTTGAATTGAGTGGGGTTAATCGTCGAGAACGATGATGAACAGTAAAACGGTATTTCCTGCTTTTTTTTTACTTATATGTTTAAGGGAGTATTTGACTGAGGAGGTTTGGGCTTTGACCATGGGGCTTTTATGATAGGCTCGGGTAAAGGTTTATAAGGGTAAAAGTTATACACTAAACGACTGTTAGCCTAACGGTGTTATCTATTTAGGACTTGTAGTGAAATAGGTTTAACAATAAAGCTCAAATGGGAAATTTGAGGGTTTTTGTCTTCTTGTGGTTAACTAGTTGATGTGATTGGGTTTTTGTCTTCTTGTGTTAAACTTAATTAGAAGTGTTTAGGGTTTAATTAGGATCATATTGATGTGATTGGTTAGGGTTGGATCGCGTTAAAATAGGAATTAGGTTTGGGCAGAATTTTAGTTCATGTTGTTCGATGGATATCTTAATGATGGTAACGTTTTTCTTTATCAATCTTATGTCTATTGATAAGTTCAGAGCGTCTAGTTTCCAAAAAGTCTGGCCCCAAAAGGTTTTGAGGTCGGAAAGTTAGTCAAATAACTTTTGCAAGAAAAGTTGTCAAACAGTAAATTCGGGTCAGATTTGGGTCTAATTTCAGGGAGTAAAACCCCTACTCAAAATTCTAATTAGGGTTAGCTAAAAATCATGGCTCATATTTTAGGTGTCTAGTAACTCCAGTTCGAAGGGCTAACACTAAAACATTTTCTAAGTATTTTTAAGGACGTCAAACTTTTTGGTGTGCGTTCAGATCCGAATCTGAGTACTTTGTAATGATGAATTTTTATAAATAGTTCCCACCTTAGTAATTATTTTTCAAAATCAAGTACTCAAAACTCATTGGGGAGCTATGAGATGTAAGGAGAACCATCAATTAGGTGTTTTAGTATTTTATTTATGGTCATAAAGTGACAACAATTTTCTGCAGGAAACTGGAAAGTTTGAAGTTAATGGTTAAGGTTATATAGGGTATGAAAATGATTTGGGAGATGTATATAAAGGATTATAAACTTAGTGTAGGGTTTATAAGTCCATCATATGATTGTTACATTGGCTTGGGCATTAGCCTAACGGAGTGTAACTTGTGTTATTGTTGTGTGCAAGATTGTGTGCAAGATTTTGTCAAGTAGCTGAGCATCAGGCGAGTTTCATAGTCCCATTTTACTATGTTTTTCCCCTGGGATGGAAATGCGGCAAAATATGTTTTGAAATGTTTTAATTGCTGTGATTATGTGGTTTAAATGACGCATGGACTTTTATGAAGCTATTATATGTTATGTGCTAAATGTTATGGCTTTGGATCGTGGGTAACATTCCTACCCATTGTTATGGCTTTGGATCGTGGGTAACATTCCTACCCAATGTTATAGACTTTGTTTTTGGGTGATGATTACCCATGAATGTGAGGCTTTGTGACTTGGATCGTGGGACACGTTCCGTCCTAGATTTGGTTGTTTTGGTCGAATACATGTTAGCTTGTATAATAGTTAGCTTAATTGTCCTGCCATGTTTTGTTTTTTTTATATAATCACAGTAATTTATTTAAAGCTTGAATTATGTGTCGTAAACATATGACTCTCACCAACCGTTATGTTGATATTTTTAAGCATCATTTTCAGGTGAGCATGTTGAGGGTTTTGAAACTAAAAGTGGCTAGAGAGACCTTAAGATTGCATATAGAGTCTATCTTTTGATTTACGTTTCGTACTTGTTTATTGGATCTTTTTTAATGTTGTTTGATTTCATAGGTTGGTGAGTCATGTTATGCCTTTGTGTTAATGAGACCCTTTTTCATTAATGGGATATTTCTTTGTTTTCGGTATTGTCATGACACATCGTGTCTTTTATACTTAGTTATGCATGTAGTGATTCTCTATTGTTGACACCATTATGTTGTGATGATATCCATGATGTTACGTCCGTTTTCCGTCTTGGCGGGGTGTGACAAATTCCTTAATTACGTCCCCAACTTACCTCAATTGGTGGACAATAAATAATCCAACCTTTATTTTTTTCGAAGACTCTAAAGGTACAATTAAGATCGTTTAGTTCTATGTAATCCTCAAAGAAAGGGTCAAATGATCTATTTAACACCAAAGTCTCTCCCATCAGCCTAGCTTCTAAATCAAGTTCCATTCTTTCTCTTAAGCTTAGCATGTAGACCCTCTTAATTAAACTACTAGCAGGTTTAACACTCTTTTTTTTTTGTGTTTGTTTTGGGGGGGGGGGGGGGGGGGGGGGGGGGGGGGGGGGGGGGTTTTTGTGGGGTTTTTTTACTTTTAAAAATTATTTTCTCTTCCCTAACTCTCAAAGTAATCTTTCTTTTGAAAACATCAATCTTAGCACAGGCGGTAGACAAAAATGGTCTTCTGAGGATCAAAGGAACTTTGATATCCTTGGGCATATCAAGAATTATAAAGTCTGTGAGGAAAATAAATTTACCAATACCTACTAGCACGTTTTCAGCAATTTCTTTTGAATATTTCACTGTCCTATCTGCTAATTCAACTGTCAACTTAGTGTGAGCTAATTTCGCTAAGCCTAAGTTAAGGTAGGTCGAGAGAGGCATAACACTAATGCTAGCTCCTAAGTCAGCAAGGACATTATCAAAGCAAACATTGTTAATAAAGCAAGGTAAAGTGAAACTCCCTGGGTCTTTCTCCTTTCTAGGTATGGAATTATTGATATGTGAAGCTTCAGAGTAAGCTTTCAAGAATTATGGTCCATAAGATTCCTTCTTTTCTTCACAATAGTAACCATTCAAATGACTTGGAAATGAAATTGTTGTTCATTTTGTTTCGTACATCAGTGTAAGGTTCTGTCCAGTGGATACGGCGTATTAGGAGGATCCCATACGGCGTATCGAGTTTGAATCAGCTTCAACAATAGTTGAGATCGACTTGACATGGTCTCTTGGGTTAGTTTCAGTTGAGCTCGGTAAACTTCTAAATCCTCTATCCTGTAGGACCTTGCTCATCTGCCCAATTTGGATCTTCAAAGTTTTAATTGATGCTCTTTGGTTACTTATGGTAGCATCCGTTGAAGCTCGGATCTCTTTGATTAAATTGAAGTTCTCCTCATGTCTTTTTGCTGATTCACTCATAAACTTGCTCAGGGTTTCTTCCATATACTGCTAGGCAAAACTCTTCAAGAGCAGCAGTATCTGTTAATACTGCCAGACCAATTAATACTGCTTACCTAAGACCAACAGTGAACTGTGCAAGACCAGCATCAAATGTTTTTAATAGAGCACATTCACATGTTAGAAGACCCTTTAACAAGTTTACAACAAATAAGAACAGTAATCTCAATGAAAAAGTTAATACTGTTAAGGGAAATGTTACTACTATTAGGCCAAAAGCAGTAGAAAGTGATAATAAGGGAAATGAGGTTAATGCTGTTAAGGCCTCAGCATGTTGGATTTGGAGACCAAAGCAAAAAGTTTTAGACCATGTCTCCAGACACAATGGTGCATCAATGAACTGTAAAAGATTTGACTATATTGATGCACAAGGCAGATCCAAGTCAGTGATGGCTTGGGTCCCCATGAGAAACTAATTTTCTTACCATTATGTGTAGGGCAATCCACAACAAAATTTGAAAGATAAAGGAGTAATTGACAGTGGATGCTCTAGGCACATGACAGGAAACAGATCTTATCTTACAAATTATGAAGAAATTGATGGAGGATTTGTTGCCTTTGGAGGTAGTACCAAAAGAGGGAAAATTACTGGGAAAGGTAAAATAAGAACTGGTAAATTGGATATTGAAGATGTGTATTTTGTAAAGGAACTAAAGTTTAATCTCTTCAGTGTCTCACAAATGTGTGACAAGAAGAATAGTGTTCTTTTTACAGATACTAAATGTGTTGTTCTATCTCTAGACTTTAAGTTAACTGATGAAAGTCATGTTTTGCTTAAAGTTTCTAGAAAGGATAACATGTACAGTATTGATTTAAAGAATATTGTTCCTCAAGGAGGTCTCACTTGTCTCTTTGCAAAAGCCACATTAGATGAATCTAATCTTTGGCATAGGAGGCTTGGGCATATAAATTTTAAAACTATGAACAAACTGGTAAGGGGAAATCTTGTAAGAGGTTTACCTTCCAAAATTTTTGAAAATGATCACACATGTGTTGCTTGTCAGAAAGGAAAGCAACATAAAGCCTCTTGTAAGACCAAAACTGTGAGCTCAATCAGCCAACCTTTACAAATGTTGCACATGGATTTGTTTGGTCCAACTTTTGTAAAGAGTGTAATGAAAAAGATGTACTGCCTAGTTGTCACAGATGACTTTAGTAGATTTAGTTGGGTTTTCTTTTTAGCAACTAAGGATAAGACCAGTGGAATCCTTAAGGCTTTTATAATAGGAATAGAAAATCAAATAAATCATAGAGTCAAAATAATCAGATGTGACAATAGAACTGAATTTAAGAATAAGGAAATGAATTAGTTCTGTGAAATGAAAGGGATTAAGAGAGAATTTAGTGTTGCTAGGACTCCACAACAAAATGGAGTAGCTTAAAGGAAAAACAGAACACTAATAGAGGCTGCTAGGACTATGCTAGCAAATTCAATGTTACCTACTACCTTTTAGGCTAAAGCAGTTAATACTGGTTGTTATGTACAAAATAGGGTATTAGTAATTAAGCCTCACAACAAGACCCCTTATGAACTTTTTCTAGGTAGAAAACCTGCCTTAAGTTTCATGAGACCATTTGGGTGTCCTATTATTATTCTTAATACCTTAGATCACCTAGGTAAGTTTAATGGGAAGGCTGATGAGGGATTCTGGTATGTGCTTAAATACACATACCTTTTACCTAATAAAACGAGCTAAAAAGACCAATAATGAACGATAAATACATAAAAATGCATTATATATGTGTGTTTTGTGATTTATGTCTTGCAGGTAACGGATATATCAAATATGGACAAAAATGAGCCAAAAAGGACAAAATCTAAGCACGAGATTAGAAAAGTACAAGAAATCAAAGCCGAAGGCGTATACATCTTTAACTGGACCAACCCGTACCTATTTAATGGGTCGGGTCAGCCCATTAAGATGTATACATATAAACCTAAAGCCTTTTATAAAACCAAGTCCATAAATCCTAAATCCATTTCCTGGCCCAATCCACTATCCAAAATCGAATAACCGGTCAAACACATTTATAAACTAGGTCAAAATTACTATACACATCCCCTTCCCTCCCTCGTTTTCACTTATACCCGAGTAACAAAATCACACAGGGTAAACTCCACACCCCTCACATGCTCAAAGAGCTTCTAGAAGATCCAATACCTGCTATTTGTGCTTATTCAGTCTTCATTTAGCTTGTTTTATCTAGTTTTAAGAGTTTCATAATCAGTTTGAGTTTTAGTTAAGTTTTCATAAAAATTGTTCAAAAATCCAAAAATATGCATTATTAGTTTAGTACCTGTCAGTCATATTCTAACTACAAGAGTACATAAAGATCATCCAGTTAAACAAATTATTGGAGACTTGAATTCAGCACCTCAAACAAGAAGAATGACAAAGAAGTTGGAAGAACATGGTTTGTTTAGTTCTGTTAAGCAAAGAACAAATCATAAAGACTTTCACAATTGCTTGTTTGCTTGCTTTTTATCACAAGAAGAACCCAAAAAGGTAATTCATGCTTTGAAGGATCCAAGTTGGATAGAGGCTGGTATGTGTTTAATTACACATGCCATTTTCCATTAAAAACGGACTTAAAAGACTAAAAACGTACCAAAAATACATTGTATTTGTATGTTTGCATTTGTATTGTGCAGGAAACGGATATTCAAAAAGAAAGCCAAAAACGACCAAACCAAAGCACGGGATGGAAAAGACAAAGTCAATCCATAGCCAAAGTCAGTCAAAGTCAAAAGTCAGCCACATGAAGAAAATACAACTTGAGGGACTAAAATTGCCAAACCCCAAGTTGTATTACAAGAGTTAAAAGACAAGGGTCGAATTTACAAACCGGGCAAAGTTTTGCAAAGAAGTTATAAAAGTTGAGGGGCTAAAACTGCCAACCTAACCAAACTCCATTCTTCCCGCCCAAAACAAAACCCAGGTACAGCGTAGGATGTCTTTCCCATACGTCGACCCTGCAAAACCAGCTCAAACACCTAGAGAAATCATTTCAACATCCTCTACCCCATAGCTGTATATGTGCACCATGTTTGGCAGATACCTACCATTGGCCCATAAGTATTTCGATGGCTGAGATTGACTCTCAAAGAAGAACAAAAGTATATTAAAGCTGGATGTTTGTTTTTTAGAATTCACCTCACACAACAAGTCACACTTGGTTTTTGTCTCTACAAAGAAAACACAGAAGCACAAAGGAAAGAAGTCCAAGAAGAAAGAAGGACTTCGACTATAAATAGAGTCTTTTGTAAACTTTGAAAAGAGTTAGTTAGTTTTTAGTTTTTAATATCTTAGAATATCTTAACTTAATCTTAGTTTTCAGAGTCATTTACAGCTTTTACTTTCAGCTTTGTAACACTTTCAAGTTTTAATACAAATTGGAGGTTTTAAGTCAATTTACAAATTCCAAGTGTTAAGTTTCTTTACATTGTGTGTTTGTATTCAAAGAGTCTCTAACACAGCTTGTTTACAAGCTGATTCATTTAAGTTAAATGTTTAAAAAGTTAGTAGTTAAAGAGAAAAATCCACTCTCAAATACACCACAACTTATATTTTGGATGATAAGCCAGTTTTGGATGGGCTTATGGACTCTCACTAGCTTGTTTTATACAAGCTAGAGCTTGTGATCTTGGTTTTAGCCCTGTTTTTGTGCAAGGGTGTTGTAAGTTTCTCATTTTGTTGTTTCTTTTTTACTGTAGGAACTGCTTATTAAGCTTAGTCTTGACTTAAAATCTGTTTATAGTATTCTATTTTTATTATTTAACCAATCTGTTTTTTTTTTAAATTTAGGACTGAATCAAGCTTAATATAAAAAAGAAAAATGATTTGTGAAAAATTTAAGGGATTTTTGGAAAAACTAACAGTTCTAAACCCATAGTTAGTTACTGCTAGTTCATTTTTTTTGGGATTTTTAAAACTAGCAGTACTAACTTAAAGTCTACAGTATCTAACTCCAAGTTAGGGGGTTAGTACTGTTAGTTAAAACTGTTGTACTGGGTGGTTCATTTTAGCTTATCTGCATTCTTATTTCTGCTGTATTTATGATTTTCCTTAGCTTTATAGGAGTTGATTAACCATTTTCTACTGTTTTTGGAGTAAGATTATTTAAGCTTATTTTCATTTTCAAGTATTTTCAATAGGGTATCAGTTTGTAGGCTTTTTAGCTTATTTGCCATTGTAGTTTATTCTAGTTGCTTATTCTTATGCCTGAATGCTTATTAGGGGTAGTTAAATATCTGTTTTAGCTTACTTGCTTATTTCTTGCTTCATTGAACTAGCAGTACTAACCTTAAGCTAGCAGTACTAACTTAACGCTAGCAGTACTAACTCCAAGTTAGTACTGGTAGTTAAAACTGTTAGTACTGTTGTTAGTACTGCTGAGTTTTTCTTGCTTAATTTAGCTTAATTTCTTTTTGAAATTGTTTATTTAGAGTTATTTTAGCTTATTTAATTTGTCTTAAGTTTATTTGAGCTTATTGGTGTCCTAGTATAATAGCTTTAAGTGTTTTTACCATTCCTAGCTTTTAGGCCTGCTCTAGCTTATTCTCCTTGCTTCTCTTCTCGTGCATTTGCTTATTAGTGTTAGTACCCAATCATTCCTTGTCATATTCAAACATCGATTATCAATTCGTCTTTCGATTTTCAATTCAAGCCTCGTTGGGACATAACGACCCGGAGACACCCTATACTGCTTCCGGTTTAATTGGCCTCGCGGATTCTGATCCTTGTTGTGTACTTGTGCTTATATTTATACATAAAAAGGAGTCCAATCTGCGCGAGCTAATTTTTGGCGCTGCTGCCGGGGGTGTAAGGGTGCATCGTGAAAAAGATTATCGCTCGTATTGATATCTGTGTTTAAATCTGTGGAATATATTTTTTTTATATAAAACATAAAAGTACAAAAATATTTTTCATTTTTTTTATTTTATTAAAGCTATCATATAAAAACAAAAGAAAAAAAACCAAAATATTATAAAATAAATTTTCCATAGAAAGAAATTAAATTCACAAATTGTAATAATACCAAAATATAATATTTCTCAAATGATTGTTTTATCATAATAACATTCCGGTGAACTTGTTGGTTCCCAACTCGAACAAAAGATTTAAAAACTTGCCTTTTGTGTCTCTTACGACATACGGCTCACCTTGAAAAGTTAAACAAGCTATAAAGTGGGTATAAGGAGGGTTGTTCCTAGGAACTACGACCCGAAAGGAGAAATAAGCTTCGCGCTATTCCTACTCCTCCGCTCACCTGTGCGTTTATCTTTTTGAGAGCTACCGTGAAGTAAGTAGATTATTTGGTAGAAGTTGTCTTATCTCATTGTCCGGTAAAATACATTGTGAATAAATCATAAAAAAAAAAAACCAAAAAAAAATAGTGTAAATTTTCTTTTTATATTTCTATTTTGTGCATGCGCACTCGTTCTCAAGCCCGTAAACGTCGACAACAGCAAGTCCGACAAACTTCTGTTGCCACCAAATCTTGAGAAGAAACCCAAATAACAATCAAGAAATTTTCAATCCTCCATAGTTAAGATGGACGATAATCGTACTATGGCTCAATTGCTTGAGGCACCCACCGAGGGTTACGTAGGATGCAATCGGTTGTTCCCGAAAAAATTACGCACGAACAACCTTTGAAGATCAAGCCAATGGTCTACTTAATCTTGTTCAAAAACAAGCATGTTTTTGGACATGATAATGAAGGACCCATTGCTCACATATTATATTTTCAACATAATGATCACTTCTACGATGAAAGTTCCGAACGTCCGATGTACGTTGGTTAAGCTTATGCTTTTCCCATTTTCCCTCGAGGGAGCAGCCCGGATTTGGATTGAAAAAGAGCCCCCTCGATCGATTCTTACATGGGATGATCTTGTTTCGAAATTCATTAACAAATTCTTCCCTCCCTCTAAAACAACAAATCTTCAAAAGGATAGCATCAAGATTTCAACCAAATTTATGATGAAACATTTTTCGAAGGCATGGGACCGATTCAATGATCTTCTTAGGGGATGCCCGCATCATGGGTTTTCAGAATTGCATCAACTCGATACATTCTATAATTCCCTAAATTCGAATGATCAAGATTCATTGAACTCCGCTGCGGGTGGTAACTTTCTGGATAAGGCCTCGAGTAAATGCTAAAAATCATCGAGAGAATTTCAAGTACCTAATGGTTCGTCAATCACGAAGCAAGGCCATTGTTTCAAAGTGAGTTCGAGGCTCTTCTTAACCCAGCAGTTTCAATCCGATCTAGTCTGAGCTGAAAGGGATTGGTTAGTGCATTTGATTCTAGATAAAGAATAAACCAAACTCTAGCTTCCCGCTCTTGTAAAAGCAGTCGAGCAAAGTTGTGTAACCTTGGCGGGGTGGTCATTCTTACAAAACTTGTCCAGCCAGCCAATATGGCAACATCTATCGTGCAATATACATGAATACGTGTCACTAAATCCGCCGTAGTGTCACAAGCCGCCGCAGTTAACTACAACCAAGGGAATGCCAGTTACCGACCTCAGATGGTCGCAAACCAAATTCGACCTCCCGGTTTTCCTCCTATTCAAAACAACCAAAATCGGGGGATCAATTTCAACCAAAATCGGGGGAACAATTTTAACCAAAATAGGGGTAATAATTTCAATCAAGGACAAGTTTACCAACCCCAGATTAATCAACCCCCGACTTTTCAAGCTCAAGCTCCAGCTTACCAAGCTCCAGTTCCACCAGCACCGGGTGTGTCTAAGCCCGATTTTGATAACTACGTCAAAGCTAATGACGCGGTTATGCAAAATATGCAAAATCAAATGGCAAATATAACGGACCTGATCACCAAATTCGTAAATAGTAATACCGCTTCTACTTCGGGTTCGGGTTCTCTTCCAAGCAACACCATTGCTAACCCGAAAGGTGATGTGAAAGCAATCACTACCCGAAGCGGTGTTTCCTATAATGGACCTCAAATTTCTTCTCCTCCTAAAGAGAAGGAAAATGAACCCGAGGTGACAAAGGATACGGTGCAACCAAGCACCGAAAACATCCAACCTCCAGTGGTCCAAACTAATGACCAAATTGGTGAGCCCATTGTTGCTTCAAAGACTAAACCAACCTTGCCTTATCCTTCAAGGGCCAACAAAGAAAAGCTCCGTGAAAAAGACAATCTTCTAGCTTCAAAATTTATGGAGATTTTTCGGAATCTCCATTTCGAGCTAAGTTTCGCGGACGCTCTCCTACACATGCCCAAATTTGCACCAATGTTTAGAAAGCTCCTCAATGACAAGGATAAGATGATTGAGTTGACAAAGACACCGGTAAACGAGAATTGCTCGGCGGTTATCCTAAAAAAGTTTCCCGAGAAACTTGGAGACCCCGGCAAAACGAGCTCTCTATAACTACCTTTACGCCTAATGGAAAACTAGCTTAAATGTCCGATAACCTCAATATAAAAACAGTATCTAGCCTACATTATTTTCGTATGATGCTCCAAAAATCACAAAACTTCACAATTCGTGCCTAATCTATCCTATATGCTCCATTCACAACTAATCCACAACACAAAACACGCTTAGTATAGTCTAAATCTCATCCCACAAATGTTTAACACACTAATCACTTCTATTAAACCTAAACACACGCTTTTGATAACACGACTTTATAACAGTTTTGTTGTTTAACATTACCAATTTCATTTCTTTTAGAAAAATTAAACAAAAACCACCATAGGAACTTTACTGTTGATTCTATGCGTAAGAACATAAGTAAATATTGAAATGGAAGTAGGGATGCAAAAGCATACGTTTCAAAGTAAGCTTACCAAACGAAGAACAAGCTTAAGAAATACAAGAGATGATGATAGAAGACTTGGATCTTGAAAAACCCCAAATAATAACTAAACCCTAATTTGTAGATCTTGATAACCTTGAACTAATGGAATCAATTCTGGAACACGCCTTAGAAAAACCTTAGAAATGAACCTAGTATGCTTGGATCTTGCAAGAAATCAAAGAAATGGAAACCCTAAAGAGGGTGTTTGTTACCGTGAGCAAGGAGAGAGAGAAAGAGTGATGAGAGATTTTTGTAAGGCTATGAAATGATATGTGAACCCTAAGTTGTTATAGTGAGGTATTTATAAGCCAAGCACTTAGAATATTAGGGTTTTACGTGACCACATGGGACTTAACCACACCAAAAGTGTGTGTGTCCTTGGGTTCGGTCGAACTAGGCAAGAAGGGGAGGGACCAAACCATTTAACTAGTCAAGGTTCAAGTTATAAGTCTTGGTTTAAATTTTAAGTCAAAGGGTTGAGCATGTGTCCAAATGATCACATGTTTTTGTCTTCCTTAAGTTCTTGTGCATGAGAATGACATTCTCATATGTCACTATCTTTCACATGCATGAGGAATTCAAATAAGATGCTCTTGAATTAATTTAGGACTTATGGTTGTTTTTGTTGGGTCTTGGCGTCCAATAATGATAATGAACGAAAATTTTGATGTTTTAATATGAGATGAATGATAACTAAAGTTTACACGAAAAGATTACTGGTTTTCGGGTCTCCGTTTGACGTAAAACGATAAAACCATATGACGTACGCAAAAAATGTATAAATCGTAAACGAAAGTGAACGTGACCTATGTAACACTTTAATATGATAAAATAATACATATAACATGTAGATTAATTGAAGTTCGAAGCCGAAACGCATCCGACGACGTTTTTCAGATTTACGCGGGTTAACTTCTCGGTTTTACGTCAAAGTCAAACGTAATGTATAAAATTCAAAATAATGATAAAAAAGGTTTATAAGATTGACCTGAAATTTACGGTGTGTGACAAGTACCTAGTGCTTTATGAAGAGACCTCCAAAAGTGTGAAGTGAATCTGCCGTCTCGATCGGAGATGATCGAAATCGGCACTCCATGCCTTGAAACCACTTCTTTCAAATACTGCCTTGTCAACTTTTCTAGTGAGTCATCTTCTCTCATGGGTACGAAATGTGCAGACTTGGTAAGACGATCAACGATTACCCAAACCGTGTCTTGACCGGTCGCCTTCTTTAGCAACTTAGTCACAAAGTCCATCGTAATATTCTCCCATTTCCACTGTGGTATCTCAAGTTGAACCAGCAAGCCGGATGGCTTTTGATATTTAGCCTTAACCTTGGCACACGTTAGACACTTGCTAACATAGGTGGTAATCTCTGCTTTCATGTTGGGCCACCAATACAACTTCTTCAAATCTTGGTACATCTTATCCGATCAAGGATGGATGGAATACTTTGATTTGTGTGACTCATGCACAATTAACGCTCTCAAGTCACCAAAACACAGAATCCAAATCTTGTTGTTCAGACATAACGTTCCATCAGCACGAGGTTCGAGTTTATTAATCATACCATATAGATCTTCCGTTACGTAATTTTCTTCCTTCCTTGCATCGGCTTGAGCATTCAGAATTTTCATAGGAAGATTCAATCCTATAGTCATCACTAAGGCTTGAACTCGTAGTAGCTTAATCCTTTACTTCTGGCTCAAAGCATTTTCCACCATGTTCGCCTTTCCTGGGTGGTAACGAATCTCATAGTCGTAGTCACTTAACAATTTCAACCATCATTGTTGTCTCATGTTCAACTCTTTCTAATCCAGAATATGTTGCAAACTCTTATGATCAGTGAACACAAAACACTTCGTGCCATACAGATTGTGCCTCCACATCTCCAGGGCAAACACTACTATTCCAAGTTCTAAGTCGTGTGTGGTATAGTTCTTCTCATGAACCTTAAGTTGGCAAGATGCATAGGCTATGACCTTCCTTTGCATCAAAATTGTGCCCAACTCTTTATGCAAAGCATCGCAGTAGACCATAAAGTTCTCACTTCGTTCAGGTAAAGCCAAAATTAGCGCACTACATAATTTCTATTTCAACAGCTAAAATACGGCTTCTACCTTTTCTCCCTAATCAAACTTCGCGCTCTTCTAAGTCAATTTCGTCACAGGTCTAGCAATTTTCGAGAAACCTTCGATAAATCATCGGTAGTAACCAACAAGACCTAAAAATTGACGAATTTTGGTTGGAGTCTTGGGTGACGCCCATGCCTTGACTGAATCAATCTTAGCGGGATCAACGTGAATGCCTTCACTATCAATCACATGACCGAGAAATTGCACTTTCATTAACCAAAATTCACACTTGGAAAACTTAGCGAACAATTTGTCCTCCTTAAGTAAGCTCAATATCAACTTAAGGTGTCCTTCATGCTCCTTCTTATTCTTGGAGTAGATCAATATATCATCAATGAAAATGTTCATGAATTTATCCAAATACGATTTACACGCCCGATTCATCAGATCCATGAATACCGCCGGTGCGTTGATTAGTCCAAATGGTATTACTTGGAACTCGTAGTGACCATAGCGAGTCCTATATGCCATCTTTAGATTATCATTTTCACGAACTATGAGTTGGTGATAACCAGACCTCAAGTTGATCTTAGAGTAGACTCTTGACCCTTGCAGCTGATCAAACAAATCGTCGGTTCCTGAAAGTGGGTATTGGCTCTTTGGTTCGTGGTATAGTATATACTTATATAGCAACCCTAATACAGATCCTAACCGAATGCCCTTGACCAAGGCAAAAGGTCAAGTTCCACAAAAGGATAAAATACACAAGATAGAATCAATGATAAAAAGATTCCGGAAGAGATATTCCTTATGATAATACCTCAGTGGAGAATATTATATTTTGGTATTTTACCAATTAGTGAATTTTAATTTTTATGGACAATTTTTTTTATATTTTTGATTTTTTTTTTTTTTTTTTTTTTTTGGTTTTTTAATTTTTATATGATATGTACTAATAAAAAGAAAAGAAAAATATTTTTGTGTTTTTTAATATGATATATTAACAATAAGACAAGTTCAGATCAAAGTCGGATAACAATCGTAGCAAATGCCTCCCCGGCAACGGCGCCAAAAATTGGTTCGTGGCTTAGTATATACTTATATAGCAACCCTAATACAGATCCTAACCGAATGCCCTTGACCAAGGCAAAAGGTCAAATTCCACAAAAGGATAAAATACACAAGATAGAATCAATGATAAAAAGATTCCGGAAGAGATATTCCCGGGTCGTATGTCCCAACGAGGCTGCAATTGAAGGTAATCCTGGTTTGATGAGAAATTGAATGATGGAGAATATTTAGATATGATGGAAACACTGATATAATTACAACTAAAATTAATTAAATAAAACCTAATTTAATCTACGGGAAACAGATATAGGAAATGGGGATCTTAAAAACTACGGGAAACAAAATTAGTTATAGGGAAATCCTAAAATTAAATCTATACTAAAATACGGGGAACAGAATCAGGTATCGGGAAACCTAAATACTAAAAATTAAGAAAATAAATGCTAAATTAAATTAAAAATCAAAATTAAATTCTAATTAAGTTAATTTGAAAAATAAAAAAAACTAGAATAAAAACGGAGGTCGTTTGAATGCAAAACGAAAAGAAACGGTAAAACGCACTCGATAAAACGGGTCTAAGACTGAATTTTATGAAAAATTAGACCTATACTAAATATTATATTTTTCCTAGACACAAAATGACAAAAGAAAATTTTATAAAAAAGAAAAATATTTTTTTATTAATTTTCTGATTTTTTATGAATTTTTAAAGATTTATAACTAATTAAAACTAAGAAAATAGAAAAAGACAAAAAATAAAAGTTATAAAAATTCTGAAAAAATAAAACTAAATAAAGAAAAATCTTACAATTCTAAAAATATAAAAATGCCTAAAAGTTATTAATTATATAAAAAGTAATTAAACTTATTAATTTTAAACCTAATTTAATAAAATAAGACTAACTGAAGTTAACCCTAGGGACTAACGATGCTAAGGACACAAGGACTAACAAAGTAACAGCACAATTAACCTAAGGACAACTAAAGGTAACTATAAAATTGGAATTTACCTAAATGGTCCCTGCACACCAACCCGATTACAAAGCAAGTCCAAAGTGCTTATTATCAAAAAGTCAAAGAAGGAAAGTTATAGAGGGGCTTTAGCTTATCATTTTCTAAAAAAAGGGCAAGTGTTGATTTCCACTAGATAAGCCAGAAAAGTGAGCTTTTTGACTGACAGAAGCTTATTAAGCTTATGAGCTTATTTTTCTGTCTTATTGGGATTTAAGCTAACAAGATAAGCTTACAACTTATGGGGAACAGATAAATAGGAGAGGGGAATCCTAAATTTAAGCTATGGCATTCTAATAAGCCCTAAAATAAGCTGGTCTATATTACAATAAGCTAAACAGTTTATAAAAAAAAGAGAAATTTAGGGCTTTTAAGCCTGAATTAAACTAAGCTAAAGGATGAATTAAGCTAAGAAAACTTGGGGATTTAAAGAGCAACTAATAAGCTATAAATAAAAGCTAAAATATCTAGGAGCTTAATACAAAATAAGCTAAATAAGGGAGGCTGAATGGTGGTGTCTAGCACCAGGGGAGGCAAGGCAGTGGCCAAGGGGCTTATTTTGGCTTTGTGAAATAAGCACTCAAGGGCTTTTCACCTAAAACCAACCCCAAACAGATGAACAAGGGTGGCAAATGAGCTTATTTTCAGAATATAAGCCATCAAAATTAAATGGAACCTGCTGATATTGGGGCTTAAAAACGGCTGATTTCAAGAATTATGCATACATACACACTTGGCTATATTTGGTTATCTCAATAAGGGCAGAGCAAAGGAACTTTTAAAAGCTTTTTATGACTCAAAGAAGCACAAGGATGGTGTGCTTAAGCTGCTTAAGCAGCTGGAGCCCTTAAGCTTATTTTGGCTTATTGAAAATCTGACATAATACAAAAGGCCCACAAAAACTTATTTTAACACTAAAAGTTGTGATTTAAATGGTCTAATAAACTCCACACACTCAGCCAAAGTTGGCTGAGTGGTTATAACCCATTACAACCCCCATTAGACCCATTTTGGGGTCTAAACCAAACACCCCTTTAATATATAAAAATTGATTTTTAACTGATTTTTAGGTAAATTAAGGCTGAGAAAGGGTGTTATAAGGTGTGTTTAATAACTTTAACACACTTTATATAAGATTAAACAGGATTTAAGAACAACTATAAATCTTGAAATTTCGACAATAGTAATTTCACTAAAACTCTTAACTTTTTATATTAAAAACAGAAATATTACAACAAAAACTCTTGAAATTGAACTGAGTACAATAATTTAAAGTAGACTTAATTAAAATTAAACTAAAAAGTAAAAACAGGGGTTTAATTTATGTGTGGTGCTTCGGCTGCTTTTCTTTTCTTTTATAGAGGTCTCAAAGCCTTCACTTGGTCTTGGTTTGTGTTTCTTGTGTGTGTAGAAACTCAGATAAGCAATCCTAGCCCTCCATTCACTTTGTATACAATCTCACCATTGAAGGGGGGCGGGTTTTTGTAAATTGTCAACTGGGAAGGTTTATAGGGGTAATGGGGAGGTGGGAAATGAGCTGGGAGATGTACTTGGGATAGTGGTATGGCCTAGAAACCATGGGAGAGGGAGTATGGTTTTGGCGCCAAGGTGGTTACGGGTACCCTGTTGTTGCAGGTTTAAATGGGATGTTTGGGGAAGAGGCAAAACTAGCCCTTCAACTTTCATCCCTTTTTCATTTCATTTTTAAGCCCTTTTTCCAGTTATAAAAGAGTTTCAAAAGTGACAGATATGGTCCCTGTGGTTTTTATAACAAAAGAATAAAGAAAGGTTTGGGAAATTGCAAATTAGGTCCCTGCGCTTTATAAAGGAAAGTTTAAGTAAATTGCAAAACCAGCCCTTGTGTTTGGTTTTTCTATTTTTCCTTTTAAAATAACTTTCAAACTTGGCACTTTTAGCCCTTTTCTTTATTTTTTTTCATTTTTAATTATAAAACAAGGTTTAAAATTTACACTTTTGGCCCTTGAGTTTTATAAAAAAGGTGTTTTGGGCTTGGGTTTTGTGATTGGGCTTTTTCAAGGCCCACTAAGGTAGGTGATGGGTTTTGTGTGTACAATGGCTGAGATTGGCTGTAACTGGGCTAAGATTGGGCCTTCAAAGTCTTCACAGTCTTTGTCAAATGCACACAAATGGGCTGCTGTAATTGATTGAGGGCCCATTTGGTCTTCACAGTCTTCATAATTATACTATTGGGCTTTCCCGGCCCATCAGATGGGTTAAGATTGCATCTAATAGTATTCTTCAGTTCCGGCTCCGGTTTGACTGCTGATTCTTCTGTTTTGACTCTGACTTTGGCATTTTTGGACTTTGGCCTTGATTTTGCACAGTCTTTTCCATTCCATGCTCAGTTTTGTCATTTTGGCTTGGTTTTCTGTCTTTTTGTTGATATCCACTTCCTGCACAATACAAATGCAAAACAAACATATATTTGGCAGTTTTTGTCTGTTTTTGGTCATTTAAGCTCGTTTTTAGAGGTAAAAGATATGTGTAATTAAGCACTTATCAAATCCCCCAAACTAAGGTATTGTGTGTCCTCACGCAATGTTATGAAGTAAACATGTAAGCCCCGTTTTCACCATTTTCTGAATTTACACTAACTACAACTAATATTTTTGGATTTTCTCATTTTTTAACAAGTTTGACTTTCTTTATTTATTAACACTGGGATCATAGAATGAGAAGCGTCCGTAGAGTGATCTACGGATGTCCTGACGGATAAATTCATCGTCCTCGATTTTTCACAAGTTCCAAGCTAAGCAATTAAACAAGATCATTGTCGATATAAGTCTATATGTTAAGCCCTCATACTTATGACTTGTGAATTTTCAACTCCCAACATGGATATACGATTGAATGTGTGTACTCATTTTAATTTAACCATAGGTCAACTTATTTTTATAGTCATAATTCAAAATAAATCATGACTCAAAGCAACAACTTATTAAGACTTCGTAACTTGATTTCGAGATTTAAACTTTAGAACTTTTTGCAACATTTTCAACATCATAATCATAAGTTCTTAAAGCTAGGAATGCGTTTGCTAGGGTTTTCGGGTTTAGGATTAGGGTTTAGGTTTTAGGGTTAGTGTAGGAGCTGAGATTAGAGAGGGAAA
>BQNB010072228.1:0-32506 GCA_026074375.1 Tanacetum coccineum
AAAGTGTGATGAGGGTTTCTTAGTTGGTTACTCATTAAATAGCAAAGCCTTTAGGGTATATAATTTAGTAACCAAAAAGGTAGAAGTAAATATGCATGTAAAATTTATTGAAGAAAAACCTAATGTGAAAGGAGTAGGTTATAGATGGATGTTTGATATTGATTATCTCACCGATTCTATGAACTATATTCCTGTGTCTTTGGAGAATCAAACTAACCCACATTTAGGTACTTCAGAAGTGACTAACAGTGCAGTAGCCAAGCATACTGCAGCAAAAGTTAGACCAAGGAAGTCTTCTACTAATTCAAAGGCAGAGGAGTTTTTGACAGAGCTTCAAAACCTTAAAACATAAGAGAATGAGGCTTATCCTACTGGCATTTCTGAAGATACTCTTGAAATTCTAGCTTTTAGAAGAGAATTGGGTGAACTTGCTCAAAAACATTTAAGGGAAGTACCTAAGAACAAAGCTACCAGTACTACCTTAGTTAATTCTGGTAGTGGACCAGTTAATTCTCAATATGCTGATCAAGATGATTCAGATATGCCAGAGCTCACAATCTTTAACAAGCCTCAAAAAGGAATTTTTGATGAGGCTTCTTATGATGACGAGGGTGTGGTCCATGATTTCAACAACTTACCAACAGAAGTAGCTATTAGTCCCATTCCTACTCTTAGGATTTACAACATTCACCCACAAAGTCAAATACTTGGTAATCCTAAATCATCTGTGCAAACTAGAAGCAGAGTGCAGCAACATTCAGGAGCACATGCACTTCTAAGTGATGTTCAAAAGCTGCAAAAGAACAATCACAAAGATCAACATCATTGTCTGTTTGCATGCTTCTTATCTCAGGAGGAACCTAAAAAGATTTTTGAAGCTCTAAAAGATGATAGTTTGGTTGAAGCTATGCAAGATGAGTTGTTACAGTTTAAGCTGCAACAGGTATGGATTCTAGTAGATCTACCTCATGGAGCAAAGGTGATTGGAACAAAATCGGTATACAGAAACAAAAGGGATGAAAGAGGAGTAGTTGTCAGAAATAAGGCAAGATTAGTGGCCCAAGGTCACAGACAGGAAGAGGGTATTGACTATGATGAGGTTTTTGCTCCTGTGGCAAGAATAGAAGCTATCAGGTTATTTTTAGCCTTGACCCACAATCAGGTATGCCTTGACCCACAATCCCACTATCCATGACTCCCTAGTCAAACAGTTTTGGTAGACTGCAACTGCCACAACTCTTGTTGATGGGACTGATTAAGAATTTTTTAATTAATGTTCTTTTTAAACTATATATATATAATAAATAATAAAATATATAATAGTAGAAAAAAAACAAAAATCAATAATCAAAGATGCCAGGAGCAGTATAAACTATTCCCGGGTCGTTAATTCCCCAATGAGGTTGTGCTGGAAGATCGAAACAGTCGAAGATTTGAGTTTGTAGGATGATATCTTTTTTGGCATATACTAGAAAAAAATCTTGGTGTAATGAATTGAGGCATGATGAAAGGCAGATTTCAAATGAGTTCTATGGGTGAACTCATATTCTTCTTTCTTTTTTTTTTTTTTTTTTTTTTTTTGTTTTTTTTTTTTTTTTATTTTTTTTTTTTTTCTTTTCTCTTTTTTTTTTTTCTTTTCTTGGATTTGAAGTCAGCAAAAGACAGATGGAATTTTTATTTCTTAAGACAAGTATGTTGCAGACATGCTGAAAAAGTTTGATCTTGCAAGTGGTGAAACTACAAAAACCCCAATGGAGACCAAGATAGCATTGACAAAAGATGAGGAAGGCTGATGAAGTCAATGTACACTTATACAGATCCATTATAGGTTTTTTCATGTATTTAACTGCCTCTAGGCCCGATATAATGTTTGCAGTATGTGCTTGTTCTCGTTTTTAGGTTACTCCCAAGACTTCACACCTAAATGTTGTGAAGAGAATCTTTAAGTACCTTAAGGGCAAACCCAATTTGGGCTTATGGTATCCTAGAGAATCATCTTTTGACCTGATAGATTTCTCAGATAGTGACTATGCTGGGGCAAACCTTGACAGGAAATCCACAACTGGTGGTTGTCAATTTCTTGGAAGCAGATTAATTTCATGGCAATGCAAGAAACAAACCATAGTGGCTACCTCTACAACAGAAGCTGAATATGTAGCTGCTGCAAGTTGTTGTGGACAAGTATTGTGGATTCAGAATCAAATGTTGGACTATGGTTTCAATTTCATGAATACCAAAATCCACATTGATAATGAAAGCACCATCTGCATTGTGAAGAATCCTGTGTATCACTCCAAGACAAAGCACATAGAGATCAGACACCACTTTATAAGAGATTCTTATAAGAAGAAGCTCATTAGGGTGGAGAAAATTCACACAGACTTCAATGTAGCTGACTTATTGACCAAAGCTTTTGATGGACCAAGGTTCAATTTCTTAGTGGTTAATATTGGTATGATAAATCCATAGCTACATTTAAGGGGAGGATTAAATGTATAGTTTGTAATCTAGTCATACTAGTTAGTAGAATTAATTATGGTAGGTTATCTTACTTTTAGTAGGTATTAAAATATAATAGATCTAGTAACATAGTGTTTTCGAATAGTTTTGTAGTATATTTTGTGCGTGGCTTAACGTTTTTAGGTTATACTTGGATTGCATTAGAGCATGGATTAAAGTTGAACTGAAGTTGTGCAAAAGTTAATTCTGGTATTGTCAATATTAATTCTGGTAGTTTACTAGTTAATCCTGGTAAGCTTATTGTTAGTTCTGACAATAAAATGTTAATACTGGTTGACCAAACTTAAGTCTGGTAGGCCGATGTTAATACTGGTAACTCGTCATTAGTACTGTTTGGTCTAACAACTTTGACTTTTCATTAAATATGACCGTTAGAGCAAATTGCAGGTATATTTAAGTAGATAATGATATCAATTGGATAATTACTGTTTTAACTCACCTACAATAATTTTTCTTCATTCAAAAGAGACGCAACATTGCAGGGGATATTTTAGCGGTGTGATACAAAATTTGGATATTTTCACTGGTTTTATTCACTCAATGTTTTTTATTAAATAAATAGTCTATTTTGTTAGAGGGAAAATTGCACATATAAAGTCAATTAGCAGTTCCAATTAGTACTAAGTTACCAAAACGCATCAAACCCAGTTTATAATCACCAAGAATCACTAGTTTCTTTATATATGGCTTTCGTACCTAAGCATAATCAGGTGGGATTTCTTAAGAAACCTGCAGGAAGTGCAGGTTTTGAGCAGATAGTTGATTTTCTTAAAGGCACTCACATTAGGTATGCCTTGGAACATAATCCTACTATCTATGTTTCAGTAATCAAAATTTTTGCATACTTTCACTGTCATTAACACTTGATAATGGGGAAACAAGGAATTAAAGCCACAGTGATACCCATGAATACACAATTTCTGAATCATCTGTTAGAAATAAACTTAAACTCGCAGATGAAAATGGTATCACTGAGTTAACTAATGCTAAAATTTTTGAGGGGATGGCTAATTTGGGGTATCCAATAGATAATACTTTTACGTTTTAGAAAAAGCATTTTACCCCTAATTGGAAATTTATGGTCCACCACATTTTACATTGTATAAGTTCTAAAAGTGGGGGATGGGATCAGTTCGGTAGCAAACTTGCTACTGCGCTAATCTGTCTATCTACTGGAAGAACTTATAATTTTTCTAAAATGATTTTTGAAGCAATGGTGGCCAATGTAACAAGTCAGAAAAAGTTTCTAATGTATCCCAGATTTTTATCAATGATTTTGGAAGCTAAACCTGCTAACACAAATCTTTATTTAGCTTATCAATTGACTAAAAAGATTTTTGGGAACATGAATTAGTATGGTTTTGAGGGGTGAATTAGGACCATGTTTGCTAACATGATTGCAGGACATGATGAAAACCAATGTGAACCACAAGAAGAGCATGTTGAATCACAACCCCCACCAAATGCATCGGTACCCTCTATCTCTCAACTACATATGAACCCACCATGATAAAGGAATTAGAAACTGAGACTGAACTTCATGGCTCATCATCTGATTTTGTTCACACTCCTCCTACCCAAGTTGAGACATCTTCTCCTGAACTTTAATCCATATCACCTGAACCTATGGAGCACACCTATGACAAACCACAGCCTTCACCTGTACAACAACCAGTTTCTCTTGAAACACAACCAACATCACCTCCTAAGTCCCCACCACTTCAAGGTATCATTTACTTCCACTTTTTGTTGAAGCTATCGAAACAATTGTAGTGATGTGTGCACTCAGTACTCATTTAGTTAGAGGATTGATCATTTAGAGAAAGAATGAAGGAGCATATCAGAACACCGCTTTTTTGCAGTTATAGTGAAATTGGTAAAGAGGGTCAAAAAGCTGGAAACAAGGGTTAAGTATGGGAATCTACCAACCAGGAAGATGGTTATAAGTGACTCAGAGAGTAAAGATGCTGCTAATTCTTCCAAACAGGGGAGGAATTTAGGGGAAGAAGATGTATTTGAAACTCCTAAGGGCAAAGATTCAGGGGAGACAGACATTAGTCCAAGTGGTTTGCAGGCTGCTGAGACCTTAGTGCAGGTGGCTTCTCAAAAGACTAAGATTATGTACTATGGTGACGTTAAGTTTGGTATCTCAAGAAGAAAATTTGGATGTTGTCGTTTATAGTTAGGTCCTGATGATAGAAAGTTTAAGTTGCTTGTGAGGAGATTAGTCTGGTTTCACAATTATTAGTTCTGCGTGAAGTAAGAGTCAACAGAAAAGGAAAGGAAGTTATTGAAGAAACAACCTCAGCCTAAAAGATTCAAAGAAACAGATTAGAGAAGAGGAATCCAGCTTAGCAGAGATTGCAAGAATCCAAGCTTAAGAGGCAGCTGAAATTGAAAGAAAAGTTGAACTTCAAAGATTAGATGCATTGGCTTAGAAGATTGATGTTGAGTATGAGATGTCTGAACAACATGAAAAAAAGACTACTGAAGTTCAACAACAAGCTCAATATTATACGGAAGAAGATTGGGATTTAATCAGGGCAAGGATAGAAGCGAGCACAGAATTAAGAAAAAGTGTTTTTGGTACTGATATTGATGCTGAGGATTATGCCAGAAATTGTTGATGTAGTTGAGAAAAAGAGAAGGTGTGATTAGAGAACAAAAAGCTGAAAGCAAAAGAAGTATAAGCCATGACCCATGTTGAACAGAGAAAACTACTTGTTTGAAACTATGTCAGAAGTCAAAGTCATGGTTGGTCAATTCCTCAAATTTTAACGAAGAACGTTGTTTTTTGAGAACTCAAGGTACGTTTGTAAGAGCTATCAGAAGATAGACATCTTTATTCCTATGGATTCTGATAATGAGAAAGAAGGTTGAAAAGGTTGGTAAAACTCTTCAAGTGCTGAGAAAAAGATGCAAAAGGGATTGGATGTGAAGATAATTTCTATACCTGAATTTAATATGTATTGTTTGTGAAAGAAGAAGAGATTGGGGTCAAGCAACCAGTTCTAAAAATGAGTAGGAGAAAGTCAAAGGCTAGAAAAGGGATTGGTTTACATACTTCTACAGAACTTGAATCTGGAGAAGTTGATTTTTCATCCTCAAATATTGTGAATGTAAGTTTATTTTGACATGGTGGTAAAGGTTTTTGTCACCTCATCAGAGATTCAAAAGCGATTCTATTTTGTGAATTTTGGAGGCAAGGACTGCATAATATGCTCAAGAGATGATTTAGTTGATTTGTATATATTTGGGTTGCAAATGACTAATGCTTTATGGTCCTGAAGAAGATTTGGAGAGAGCATTTGCTGAAAATCTTAGGATTATGTTTGATCCACCACAAAGTGAAGATATTGTGTGGAGTTTACCTATGCACATTCCTATAGTGAACTGGAGATATTATGATTCATGTAATGTTCATTGTTTGAACTTACATAACACAACATCCATTTATATGTTGGCTGAAAGGTCATATCCCTTGTCCGAAGAAGTGTGCAAAATGATGCTTAAGAAGAAGTTGGTGTGAGCTTTATTTTGGTTGTTGTTTTTGTCTAAGCGTAATATCTATTAGAAGTAGTGGGTGTTATTGCGATGTGTTGGTTGTATGTGCTGAATCCTAGAGAAGTTGGTAAGTTATTGGTTTTGAATGGTGGAGGTGGGAACTATCACACGTGGTGAGGGGCGGTTACATCTGACACTCTTTGGTGTTGCAGGCCTCAAGGGCGTACAGAATAGTTGGTCGTGCTTGGGTGGTGTTGGGTTTTGGACGCACGAGAAGTTTAAACGAAGTAGAGAATAGAGGTAGTCAGAGAGGAAGTAGAGGGAACCAAGAAAACGACTAGCAGAAGCAGAGAGAAAGAGAGAGCGGAGAAAGACGAAGAAAGTAAAGTAGAGAGAAGAGATAAAGTATAAGGAGTCTTTGAGGAGAGGAAGAGAAGGAAGAAGACGCGTGGAGAAGTGAAGAACGGAGAATAGTGAGGGCAAACAGCGCTACAAGAGAGGACTATTAGAAGGAGCGAGGCGGAGACGGAAGAGAGGAGAGGAGAGAAAGACGAGGTTAAATACTAGAAGAGTAGAATACGATGAGGCAGCGAACAGAAGAAGAGGGAGACGAGGGAGCAGAGGTCAGAGGAGTAGGAAAGTCGAGAAAATTTCAGAGAGGAGACGAGAAGAGAGAGTAGTTAGAAAGTAGGTCGCAAAATAAAGAGAGAGCACGAAGAAGGAGGAAGAAAGGGAGAAGAGAGATAAGGCATGGAGGCGAAGAAGTAGATAACGGGGGAGCAGGAAAAGTGAGCAGTAGCAAAAGAGATAAGTCAAGAATAACGAGAGAGGCCCGAGTGGAAGCAAGAGATTACGACGAGGGAGAGCGAACGAGAGAGAGAGAGCACGTATTGCTGCGTCCCCTATCTTTTACTTATTATCCGGCCTCTCACACATGCAAAGAATGTCGCAAATTAGCCGAAGCAGTACCAGTACGGAGTCAGTAACTCCCCTCACTAATTTCCCCTACTCTTTCTCCCCTCCTCTCATACTTCTCTTCCTTCTACTCTCTTCTCTCTCACTCACCTCACTCTTCTCCACATCTTCTCATTCTCCCCTCTCTCTATCCATCAACTCTACTCTTGTTACTGCTCTCTCTCCCATCTCTCCTCTCTTTCCTCTCCACCCTACCTCTCTTCTCTCTCCTACTCTCTATCCTTGCTTCCTCTCGCCTTCCTCCTCGCTCTCCTCTTCTCTTGTACACTTCCTTCCCCTCTTCGGTTAAAGACTTCTCAAATCCGTTTATGGCTGACAATTTGCCAAAAATTGTTATGGTTATCAACTCACCATATCTATGTTTGTAAAGAGTTGGCTAGCCCACAAGTTTATAGATTGTGGTAAAGGCTGTGGAAAAACCATAACTAGTCCATAAGATTATGGCTTATGGTAAAGACAAATTGAAAATCCATATTAGATGGTTGATACTTTACCAAAAAGTGGATGGTACATCAACTCACCAAGTTTCATGTACAAAGAGTTGATATGGTAATCAATCCACCATGGAATTTACCTTTTCTAGTGCCAATGGATTGAATAGGGCCACTGGAGCAAAACGGTCATTACAGGTAAATGCATATCAAATACGTTCATGGCTGTAATGGTTTGCCAAAAACCATATGGTATTTAACTCACCAATGTTTCACGTACTGAGAGTTGAAATGGTTTTCAGTCAACCATGGACATGCACCTTTCTGGAAAGGACTGACTACTCCAGAGTTAATGGCTAACTGGTAAAGAGACATCAAATCCATTAAATTTTCAATGATTCACCTCTCACAGGAGTTAACACACCTGGAAGTGATGAGAATAGACTGAAACTTTATGACTTGATGTACATATAGTCAATGTTGCTGCTTATTCAAGTATTGCTGAAGAGATATGACTTGTTGCTGAGAAGATCTGATTATGATACTTAGAAGATTAGTTGCTGCAAAGATCAGGTAGTGATGATTTCATAAAACAAAAGAGTTGCTGATCAGAAGTCAAGATATTGTCTTATACAGGAAGATCATCATTGTTGCATTAGTTCAAGAAAAATCTCCAAGATAATGCTCACAAAATCCTTAAAAAGCTTATAATAAAGACACTCAAAGAAACTTGAAGATCACAAGTGAAGTTCAAGTTAGGGGAGGATTGTTAGGAATTATTGTAATCAGACTTAAGTATGGTAGTTATAGAGTTAAGTCTGGTAGGACTAGTTAAGTCTGCCCGTACTAAGTTAGTCTGGGGGGGGGGGGAGCAGAGTTACTCTATAGTTAGTATTGGCCTTGTCTAGTTAAGTCTGTTTATGTAACAGAATAGTTATAATAGTTATCTTAGAGATATCTTAGGAGATATCTTAGGAAAGGATATGCATTATCCTTTCACACGTTTTGTAAAGCCTTTTAGGGTTTCCATGGTGTATAAAAGGAACCCTACGGCATAGTGTTTGGGCATCCAAACCTAATAGAAATCAATAGCAATATATGAAGTCAGTTTTACAATTGTTCTTCTTAGTACTTGTGTTAAGATTCCGCATTAGCACATAGTATTCATAGTCATTGTCTCTCATATAGTTGATTTGGATTTAACCAAGTTAGCTATTGTCTTATAAAAGGCTAATCAGATCCAAGACTTTGGACCTACAAAGATCATACACTTTATAACTTACATTCATAAAACTGAAGTTTTACAGAACTTTACAAGTTAAAATATTAACATTAGTCAAAACCACGTCCATCTCTACCCAGTCCCCTTGGGTTACATCTTTTCTCTTCCAATACCAATCATATACCTTTGATTTGACACACCTGAAAATAATACTCGAAAACGTCAACAATAATGTTGTTGAGCTCGTAGGTTTGACCTTAAACCTAAAAGTTATGCCAATATTTCAACAGTAGACAATAGTGTTAAATGACAGTGAATATATGCAAACAACCTTAGCATCACCGCTAATCAATAACCATATGACACTTACGCACCTAAAATTTGGGCAGGACCACACACAAACGGGGTAGGATCCCCCATCCGCTACAAAATCACACAAATTCTATGGTGTTGGCATTACCCTCCAATCCAAACAATCATACAAATACTAGGTAAGCGTACCCATCCGCTCCAAACAATCATAAAACACATAATATTCACATAGCAGTCATAAGCATATATCTTGTCCCAAAAACAAAACCACATTTCGCACGGATCAATTCAAAACATTTCAAAACACATTTGAGTATCATTTTCCCCCAACAAAAAAAACTAGTAAAAAGTAAGGCTACGAGAACTCACCTTAATCAGCAATCAAAGCAACCACACAATCTCAAATAAAGCAGGACACAATAAATCTCTACGCAAGCACACTATGTACCCGGCAACAGCCTAATATATATACTCACTATATTAATATTTGTACAAATTTATCTTATTGTACAAGTGTTCGCCTTAACTCACGCAAAATCCTCATTTTTATCCCAAAATCCCATTTCCAATTCATATCATTCCAACTCGTTACCTCAAACCTTAAATTTCTCACAAAAATCATCGTCTTATTACCAAGACTTTATCTCATTATCAACACTTTATCTATATTTTGGTGTGTTGGTAATTACGCAGAGGAAGAAAAACGAAACTTAAAAACACTTGGGCAAAGTGTGACACCAATACAACAAAGCTCAACACATCATATTCCCGAAAAATACAATCGACCAAAATACTCCGCGAAAAACTGACGAAAAGAAATAAGCAAAAGCTCAAAAGTTAAAGACAATTAATCCGCACTTCGATATCCATTGCATATATAGATTTATATTATATATTATATTATATATATTTATATTTATATATAAATGAGTATTTCAATAATTTATTAAAATTAATAATAATATTTTTTTATCATTTTGTCTTAGTATCGGCAAGAGGTTGTACAACATCTCGCACCATTTCAATTTGCCAAAAAGGCTTTTACCTCAACACTTAATCTTCTTTAAGATTCACCCATCCATTTCCTCAATCAAAATCGACACAACGGTTATAAATAGTAAATATTTAAGAAAAGTTTTAAGAAATTACATCGTTCGTATTATATTAAATCTTCAAGTTAAATAACTATTTATTGTTAAAACATTAAAAATTTTCTCTTTTTAGCAAAATTTTAAATATATAATTCTTTCGAAAATTTGGCATGACCCGCATGCCTTTATGACCTTTCCAAGGTATTAAACCTTAATCCAAAACAATTTTCACAAATCCGACGTTTTCCGACAAACACAATATCAATACCATTGACATGATTTATTAAACCGTGACAAAATAACCTCTTCACAATCGACAAGTACAACAACAATCTTACTCTTAGTCCAACACAATTTTTTTTAGTTCATTTATAAAAGTCCACAAACTCATTTACTTGTTACTGGGTCATATGGTTCATCATGGTCTAAAATACTTAGCCCGATAGTGAAACTTATTTCATACTTCTTTTCATAATTCTCCAAAATACAATTCAACCCCAATGGACCGTAAGCCCATTGAGTTACATCAAATATAAATCAAAATCCCATAATCCGAGGCTCATTAAGCCGGAACAATAAGTTATAAACTCATTATATAAATAAATCCAAAACTAATTAAGCCACAAGCTTCAAAAAGCCGCATACTTATATTTATATATATTATATATATAAATATCATTAATATTATATATATATTATATTATATAAGCTCAAAATAAGCCAAACCAAAATAGTTAAAAAACCGAATAAGTCAAATCATTAAGATATAAGTTAATATAATGCCAAATTCATAGCGAAAATTATAAGCCAAAGTCAAATGGCCGAGACCATTGTGGCACCCATAACCAAAAATAAACGGACCCTTTGTTGGGCGAGAGAGGGAACCAACCAACGAACCCTTGATGGGCGAAAACCAACCAAACGCACCCTTGTCGGGCTAGAAACAAACTAGACGCACCCTTGTTGGGCCGGTCCAACAAAACATCCCATACCAAAATCACATAAGCCCAAATAAGCTATATCCTAGCTTATTGAATAAGCAAAACTTCCAAATAAGCTCTTATAAGCATTTTTATAAAACGAAAAATTACCACAACAACCATTTTATTTAAACTCAAAAACCTTTTCTTCCTTTCCTTCTTAAACCGACGCATAAACACCCCTTTTTATATTTTTGATTTCAAGTTTTGATCTTTTTGGCGATCAACTTGTACAACTAGCGTCTAGACATCACCATAATCACAAAAGTACAACTTAAATTCAAAGTTTTATAAAAACTTACTTGTTTGATGAGCTTGGTTCGATCGAGACGCGCGAATAAAACTAAAAACTTTGTTTCTTCAACCCGAAACTACTAGCTAACAACCCAATAATAAAATCTTAACCCGTGTTCTTGGCAAAATCTTCAAAATCTTTGCTTTTCTTCTCCTTTGTGGTTCGGCCGGATATAGAGAAAAAGAGAGAGATATTTTTTTGTTTTGATTTCAAAATGATGCATGTATGTGAAATGGTTGAGGTGGTGGAGGTATATTATGGTACTAGGTGAGACATCATAGCAAAATTTTAGCCATCTTGTCCCCTTATCCCCTAGGCGTCCAAAATGGGATCCAAGGAGGGTCTCGGGTTTTCCTTTTTGTGTCGGGATCACTTAAAACTCAATTCTCATTTATTTAAAACGTCAACCAAACTTAGTTATCATTTCCATTGCGTTTAAAATCATTTTTCCATAAACCTGGGTTATTCACATGACACTTATCACATTAATTTACTACAAAAATCCATTTTTGAGCCGTTATCGGCCGACTCCGGACCGAAAACATGAATTTTTGACAAAACTCAACCGAACCTTGCTCATCCATTTACAAATACTTCAAATCCCCAAATATAGCTTGGAAACTTATATTCACCCAAAATTTCACCTTTTTACGACCGTTACAGTCTTTTACCAAAATTCACGAAAACAACTGTTTTTCTGATAACTTTCAAATCTCACACTCACGATTTATAATTTCAATCGAAGTTATTTCATTATTATGAATTTATTAAATAAATAAACCCATGTTAACACATTTCCCAACCTCAATAAATCTCCCATACTTAATTATATGTCGTGCGGTACGTGTTTTGCGTGTCGATTTTTTTCGATAAAACACGAGAAACTTCCGGGAAAGCACTAAAACCTCAAAACAACTCTTAAAACAGGAAAACAAATTCATTATGATTCTTTTAACGATCTCCACACTTCATTCAAAATTCCCGAATAAACGAAACTGCTTATACGCAAAATAGACAACATAAGTCAAAGATGCAGAAGTTGAAGATGTTGATGTTCACTTATATAGATCAATGATTGGATCATTGATGTATCTAACAGCTTTTAGGCCTGATATAATGTTTGTTGTATATGCCTGTGCAAGATTTCAAGTCACACTTAAAGTTTCACATCTTCATGCTGTGAAGAGAATCTTTAGATACTTGAAAGGTCAACCTAAAATGGGCCTTTGGTATCCTAAGGACTCACCATTTGACTTGGAAGCTTATACTGACAGTGACTATGTTGGTGCAAGTTTAGACAGGAAATCCACAACAGGAGCTTGTTAATTTCTTGGGAGGAGATTGATCTCATGGCAATGTAAGAAGTAAACTATAGTTGCCAACTCTACTACTAAAGCAGAATATGTAGCTGCATCTAGTTGCTGTGAACAGGTGTTATGGATTCAAAATCAAATGCTAGATTATGGATACAATTTCATGAATACCAAGATTTTCATTGACAATAAAAGCACCATCTGCATTGTTAAGAATCCAGTGTTTCACTCAAAGACTAAGCACATTGAGATTAGACATCACTTCATTAGGGATTCATATGATAAGAGATTAATTCAAGTGATCAAGATTTACATTGATCACAATGTTGCTGATTTACTCACAAAGACATTTGATGTTAGCAGATTTCAATATCTGATTACAAGTATTGGAATGCTTAACCTCTGAAGTATTGATTGAGGGGAGGTTAATTATGTTACTATGAAGCTGATTATACACAAAGAATGCTTGTAATGAAATGGAAATGCTGCATAACAACAAGCAGAAGTGGGTGAAGGGTCAGGAAATCCTACTGAACCCCAATGCACATCCACAACTGCTTCACTATCTAATCTTGAACCAATCACTGTCCCCTCATTATCTTAACCCAAAAAGACTCAAAAACCTAGGAAAGCCAAAAGTCCTACTGAGATATCTTAGTCTAGTAGACCTATTCCCCTTGTAGCACATGAGACTATCATTAAGGAGTGGGAAGACAGAATGGAAAGGGCTGCCACTACTACTTCTAGCTTAGAAGCAGAGCAGGACAGTGGTAACATAAATAGGACCCAATCCATGGCAATACTTAATGAGTATTTTCCTTAGGGAATTAATTCAGATAGTGGTCCCAGGTGCCAAGATACCATATTGGGCGGTGCAAAAGCTCAAATTAGGTTTGAGGCTGCATCTAAACAGTCCAATGATCCACCTCTCTCAAGAGTTAACACACTTAGAAGTGGGGAGGACAACATGAAACTAAAGGAATTGATGGAATTTTATACCAAACTGTCTGAAAGGGCTCTTGATTTGTGATATAAAAACAGATAGAGTGAATTGGTAAGAAAAATAAATGAGAGATATAGTGAGCTAAAAAACAGAAAGAGAGTTGTATGATATAAAAACAGATAGAGTGGATTGGTGAGAAAAAGAAATGAGAGATATTGTAACACCCCCATTTTCGGGACAACGCAGCGGAACATATATGGGTGTTACTTCATAGTCCAATCACACATAATTCATAAAGAACGACTCAAAAGAGACGTTATAATAACATTGGTCCCAAAATAACATCCAGTACTAGTTTTAATTCTTGCTAGGCATTCACTTACTGCTGTTAGGCATAAGTTAATGCTGCCAAGCATAACTTCCTACTGCTGGGTTAGTTAATACTGATAGGCTTAACTTAATGTTGCCAGTTCAAGTTAATGCTGCTGAGGGTGATTTCATAAATACTTTGATTAAGGGTTTCAATCACTCATTCAATCGATTTTACACCTTGATATACTCTCTGATCATAGACCCTAACTCAATTTTATCATTCATCATCAAAACCCAACACAATTTCGAATCCTAAGTTTGCTGAAACTCATAATTTGGTTGTGTTTTTATAGAAAACCAAAGAAAGTGATGGGTTTTAGGGAATTATTGATTTTCTGAATGCAAGTTCTATCAGATATGCGCTAACGGTGAATCCCACCATCTATACTACATGTATTGAACAGTTCTAGGCAACTGCCAAGGTTAAGACAGTTAATGGGGAACGTCAGATACAAGCCCTAGTTGATAAGAAGAAGGTGATCATCACTGAGACGAGTATAAGAAGTGATCTTAAGTTAGGAAGATGCATAAGGACAGATTGTCTAACTACTCTGCTACCATAATATAGCAGAACTTGGAAAAAGAATGAGGTAATGAAAAATCTTACTCAAAAAGCAACATTTTATAAAGCTTATTTTTCATCCCAATGGAAATTTCTTATCCATACCATACTGCAATGCCTTAGTGCTAAAACTACAGCTTAGAATGAATTTAGTAGCACTATGGCATCTGCTATCATCTGTCTTGCCACAAACCAAAAATTTAACTTTTCCAAGTACATTTTTGACAATATGGTGAAAAACTTGGAGGGTGACGTTAAGTTTCTTATGTATCCAAGGTTTGTGCAAGTCTTCCTAGACAATCAAGTTAAAGGAATGACCAAACATAAAGGGATTTATGTTACCCCTTCCCACACCAAGAAGGTGTTTGCTAACATGAAGAGACCAGGAAAGGGTTTTTCTGGTAAGGTCACACCTCTTTTCCAAACAATGATGGTTCAAGCTCCAGAAGATATGGGTGAAGATTCAGCTGCTCCTACTGATTCACATTCCACACACATTATTACTCAACCATTATCATCTAAGCCTCAAAAGAAACAATTTAGAAGAAAATAGAGGAAGGACAGTGGTCCTACAGAGCCTATCCCTGATGAGGCTACTAATAAGGAACATGTATCTACCCCTTCCTATGATCCACCTCAAAGTGGTGAGGATAGACTACAACTGACTGAATTGATGAGTTTATGTACCAGTCTACTCTAGAATGTTCTTGATTTAGAGAAAGCAAACACTGCTCAAGCAAAGGAGATTGCTAGTTTAAAGAAGAGAGTAAATCAGTTGGAAAAGAGAAAGAAGTCAAGAACTTCAAGGCTCAAGAGGTTAAGGAAGGTTGGTTCAGCTAGCAGGGTAGAATCATCTAATGATGTCAGTTTGGGTGCTCAGGAGGGTGCATCCAAACAGGGGAGGAAAATAGATGATCTTGATGTTGATGCAGAAGTGACCTTGATTAATGAGACTTAAGAAAGAAATGATGAAGATATATTGTTTGATGTACAAGATGATTTACAAGGTAAAGAATTTGTTGCTGAAAAGGAAGTTAGTGCTGTTGATCCAGTTACTACTGTTGGTGAAGTAGTTACTACTGCTAATGTTGAAGTTACTACTGCCAGTGCTCCAACAAAAACTATTGATGAGTTGACTATGGCTCAGACTCTAATAGAGATCAAAGCAGCTAAACTCAAAGCTATTACAACTGCTGTTACAACAACTACAACTATAAGACCCAAGGCTGGAGGGGTTGTAGTTCAAGAGCCAAGTGAATTCAAAACAACATCATCACCTTCACAAGCATCACAACTTCCACAGGCTAAAGACAAAGGCAAGGTAATAATGGTTGAGCCTGAAAAACCTTTGAAAAAGAAAGATCAAATTGCACTTGATGAAGAAGTTGCTAGAAATCTTGAAGCCTAACTACAAGCTGAATTGGAAGAAGAAGAGAGGCTTGCAAGACAAAAGGAAGAAGAAGCCACCATAGCCTTAATTGAATCATAGGATAACACACAAGCAATCATAGAGGCTAATAGGCTGCTGGCAGAAAGACTGCAAACAAGAGAGCAAGAGGAATTAACAGATGAAGAGAAGGCAAGATTGTTTGTAGATCTTTTGGAGAAGAGAAAGAAACATTTTGTAGCATTAAGAGCTAAAGAAAAAAGGAACAAACCACCCACTAAAGCACAAAAGAAAAGTACAATATCAACTTATCTGAAACACATGGGTGGATACAAGCACAGTCAGTTAAAGAACAAGTACATATTATGCGAAATTCCAGAAGATTAATTCGATAAAGAAATGACAAGGGTAAATATGTTTGTTGATATGGATACTGAAATGAAAGAAGGCTCAAATAAAGCTAAAGCATATACAGCACAAGAAAGTAGTTCTAAAAGAGCAGGTGATGAATTAGAACAGGAAAAGGCTAAAAAGCAAAAGGGTGATGATGATCAGGAGGAGGAAGAGATAAAATAGCATATAGAGATTGTTCAAGATAATGAGGTAGCAATTGATGCTATACCTCTAGCCACTAAGCCTCCAATGATTGTTGAATACAATATTGATTAGCAGAAGAAAGATTGGATACTTATAAATTGATAAGGGCTGATGGAAGCTCAAAAAGGTATTCAATCAATGTATTCAGATGCTTCACAGGAATTGATAGAGAAGACTTAGAAAACTCTCCTGCAAGTTATTGTCAAAGAAAGCATGGTTAAGAAGGCCAAAGGAGGATTATGATGAGAGTATGTGGGGAGATCGAAGGTATGTTTGAAACCAGATGTAGGAAAGTGAAGGTATTGAGACATTTACAAAGGATAACAAAGTGACAGTTTTGTGAAGCTTTTTCCTTAAGTAGAGTTCATTTTGTGAGATTTCAGAATATGCATATCTTTATGATGGTAGAGAAAAAGTATCCACTTAAACCTGCAACAATCACAAAAATGCTCAATAAGAAGCTTCAAACTGACCAGTGGGATGAGATGTGCTATCAACTTTTGAAACTCATGACAAAACAGTGCAAGAATCCTGGAAGTGTTTGAATGCATCCCCCTGGTGATGGTGAAGACTTTAAATGAAGAAACTTGAGATTCATAAGAAGAACATCAAGTTTAGGGGGGATTGTTGGGATTAAAAGACTTTAAGATATTCTTAGAGTTACTGCTGCTCAGGTATATATTAGTGTTGTCAAGCATAACTTAGTACTTCTGGTAATACTAATGAAAATTATGCTAAGTAGTTAGTACTGGTAGTATAAAAGTTACTACTGCTAGTTACTACTGTTAGTATAAAGTTACTGATGCTAGTAGAAGTTAAGACTGCTCAGAGATGAATACTGGAAATATACTGAGTAGTTACTACTGCTAGTACAAAAGTTAGTACTGCTAGTGTATGTTAGTACTACTAGAGTAAACTTCTAAGTAGTTAATACTGCTTGTGCTCAGTTACAACTGCTGAGTGATTACTACTGCTGGAAGGATTATGCTGACAGAGATGAGATCAAAGACTTATCAGAGAAGAGATAAAGATTGCTTGGAGAACAAGAATACTTACGAAGATAAGTATTAGTTATTTGTAAAGAAGATATGTATAACTTATTTGTTTAAGAGATTACGTTTGTTTATAGAAAAGATCATGATAACTTAGGAAAGTATTGTAAGCCTTGTAGGACTCCTTGGTGTATAAAAGGAGGTCATGGGCATAATGTTTTTTACATTTTTAGATATTCATAGCTTCAAGGTTTTGTAAACCCTAACACTATCAAGGGTGTTCGTTTTATATTGAAGCTGAAAGTTTGGTATTATACAATCTTACTCATTACTGTTTCATTGCTTATTCTTCTTAATATCATTAACTAGATTCTGCATAGCCTTTGATATATTCAATCAAAGTTTATACCATAGTTGTCTTGGATTTATTCATTACAACTAATCCTTTTACAAGCTAAGCAAGATCTATTCAACATATTATTTTTCTTAAATTTACATTTTATAATGAATTAAAAAGACAATACTAATTAAACTAATGATCCACTTTATTAGAAAAAGAATTTAAAAGTTTGTATACACTTGAATATACTTTACGAAACCACTTGGTCTTTTTTTATTTTCTTTACCCTTTGTGAATGAAATGTAACCCAAAAATTGAGAAAGCATACAGTAATTTGGTTGACGCGCATAATCTAGCAAGTGTAACATATCTATATGCACTCACAATATATTATGTACATGTATATAAACAAATAAAAGAACTTGGACATAAATAATAATGAAATTTATTAATCGTCATGACATAAGACATCGTCTAGAAATCTATTATTAGTGTTAAAGAAACATGAAAACCTCATATGAACGTTCATATTTCAAATGACATGCCATGTTAGATTGAACTCTATTTTTTGCAAATGCAAAACAAATTAAGTGGCCTTTTCTTCTAATGATATTTCTTATATAAGCAAAATTAATGTTATAAAGTGGACGATTAGGTGGCTATCTACACGAAAAAAATGGAAATATTCATTCGTCTTCCTCTAACATACTCTAAGTACTAAACACTTAACATTTTTAAAGCAAACACAAATATTTAAATGCAAACAATAAATACAACCTCATAACAAAATGTTAAACATATAACACGAAGACGACCAAATTCAGAAACAGTAAAATCGTACTTTAAAAAAATGCGCGCCGCAACAAAAAGGTTGCCTTGCCACAACGCGCGGTTCAATTTCACCTCGTTTATCTACATTCATGACTTCAAAACTTTAATTCTAAACATACTTATATTAAATTAATTAAAATATCAATTAATAGCTCAATAATAAATCAAAAGCTATTAAAAAGTAATTATAATGTCTTAAAAAAGACTATAAAGTTTTTTCAAATTTCATGTATGGTTGAAAATGGTGTTGATCCCACTTGAATAGATCTTGCTTAACTTGTATGAAGCTTAGTTGTATTGAGTAAATCCAAGACAACTATAGTAGAAACTTTAATTATGAATATCAAAGACTATGCGAAATCTAGTCAATGATACTAAAAAGAATTATTTATAAAACAGTAATACAAAATTAATAACAAGACATATTACCAAACTTTCAGCCTCAATATGAAACGAACACTCTTAATAGTGTTAGGGTTTACAAAACCTTGAAGCTACGAATATCAAAGATGTACATCTAACATTATGCTCTAGGACCTCCTTTTATACACCAAGTAGTCCTACAAGGCTTACAATACTTTACTAACTTATCAAGATCTTTTCTATAAACAAACGTAATCTTTTAAACAAATAAGTTATACATATCTTCTTTACAAATAACTAATACTTATCTTCGTAAGTATTCTTGTTCTTCAATCAATCTTTGATCTCATCTTTGTCAGCATATTCCTTCCAGCAGTAGTAATCACTCAGCACTTGTAACTGAGCACAAGCAGCATTAACTACTAAGAAATTTATTCTAGCAGTACTAACATATACTAGCAGTACTAACTTTTGTACTAGCAGTAGTAACTACTTAGTATATTTTCAGTCTTCATCTTTGAGCAGTCTTAACTTCTACTAGCAGTAGTAACCTTATACTATAACAACCCGTAATTTTCATAAATGTAAATATCCATCTATTAAGTTAGATGATGTACAATCTATCAATTATATATGAACTCACCTTTTTCAGGGAAATTTTTCGCTTTATTACATTACTTACTTTGCCAATATCTCGATGTACAACATTTCTTGCATAACTAAAGTTAACGGGCTCAGGCAACCTACATATGGCAATCCTATCTTCATATATGTCAAGCAATCATCATAATATATCAAGTCAATATCATAATATCATTTTTACAAAGTACATTATTCCTATAATGTACCATTCGCAACGTTATATCAAAACGGGCTTTAAACCGTTATCGTATGCCTTTAAACCCTAATTCCATGAAGGATTAACATCTAAAGTGAATGCACAAGCTACTAAAGCATATGTACAAGTAATATAACATCTCATTTGAAATATAAAATCTCTTTAAATCAAAGTACAAGTCCTTAAAAGCTCAATATACAAGTCATTAAGTATGATCTCCAAAATAGCCATTTTACCTCCGTTTTCATTCTAATCTCTTCACCACCACTTGTGTACAAGCTACTACACTCAATATACAATGTTTAAACCCTAATTATTCTATTCATAAACTTTCATACATCTTTTTACACTCAAAACCCTAATTCAAAACCCTAAACCCTAAAACCGAGCTAGTTTCTTTCTAAAGCATAAACCCGTTTCATGGTTTTTACCCCGTTACTGTTTTAATCCGATTTAAAAAACCTAAACCATTAATCAAATAAGTTGTAAATACTTAATTTACAATATTACAAATCCTATTTCATCATTATAACATCATTATACATGAATTAAATCCTAGAAACCCTAAAACAAAACCCTAATCTAGTTCTAACCCTAAAACCTAAAATTAGGCCCTAGTTCAGAATCAGATCAGTCTATAAAACATAGGACCTGGGCAAATCAATAGGTTTTGGGTATTAAGTAAAAACACTAGGTTGTATCCCTATGTCTTGTGATCATTTTGCCGGTGGAATCAACCCGATTCGACGTCGGATGAATTAGTAATAGCCGAAACAGCAAAGGTGCGCAGATTCCCCCTGCTCACCTGAAAGAAATGGCTATAATATCCTCTAAACTTTTTATAGTAACCCCCAAAAATATGTAAAACAAACGTAGTAGAGGACTCAAATATCTACCAATGCTCACTAGTTGATCTTCAACGGGAGTTATGGGTTTTGCAATGACAACCATTTTAACCAAGACTGATGATGGCTGTCCAAAAACAGCCATTATAAATCAAAACCAAGACACCCCTAGAAACGTCTAGAACCACCGTCCACGCTTGCACCATAAGCCTCCTTTACTCATCCATAGCCACATCCACATCACCCTAATAAACTCTCCCCACACATGTCCCTCACCTGGTCTACTTAGCATCCTTAGTCACCAAGTTGCAAAATTACTATAAATAGGGGTGTTATGCCTCCATTTTAAATCATCCCCCACTTCCTCCTCTATAACCCATCATAGCAGCAATCCTTTGCTCTAAGAAGATCCTAAGAGATCCTAAAAAGTCTCAAGAACAGAAGTGAAGCAAAAGAAACCAAGAAAAGAAGCCCCGGAGTCGTTATTCTAGGCGTACGAAGCTAAAAGTCCTGATTCCAACCATTTCTAAGCTATAAGCTCAGACAGGTTCACTAAGATATATTCTATATTCAAATCCTTTATAATGTTCATAGGATCAGCTAAAATCATAATATAGAAAGCTTTGAATCTCAAAAAACCTAATGTGGTTATACCTTTTTGATCCAAAACCGTACACCCGAAACCCTAATTTCATGTTTTTGCTTAATCTATAAGCTAAGCTTGTAAACTATTGTTATAATCTATCCCAATCATCTTAACTAGACATTAAAATAGTACTTTGTAAGTCATGAAAGAATTGAGCTAAAAAAAACCATCTCATTTCATTTTAAAAACCCTAATATGACCCGTTTTGCTTCCTAGCTTAAACGAATTGTTAATTTAAACTTGCGTTGTGTTAAATCTCATATTTTAGTTTATTATAACTTATAAATGTCTATTGAAATGTTTAAAAATTAATCTTGCTGGCAATTTTGTACATGTTTTGTAAAAAATTATCCATGCAAGGGTAATAATCTAACATTTCAGAAACTAAAAACTAAAGAGACTAAAAGTGTCATTTTATCAAAGTTAATAACTACAAGGTCTATTATGTCACTATTTTATAAAAGTACAATGTTTTACTTGGTATATCTTTTAAAAACTAGAGGACCAAAGTTGTAAAAGTGCAAACTCTAAGGTATATTCTGCCACTGTTTCAAACTCAAGGGTCTAAAAATGTTAACATTTTGAAAAAGTATAAAAACACATTCAAAACATTACAAGACATAACTTTAATTAACGCTTGACGTGCTTAACATTTCCAGATATTGAATAAGATGCTTAAAACTGCTTATGTTATAACTATTATATCATTCATCATCGATGTGCTTTCAAAAATCATGTCCCGGATTCATATCATACCACAATACTAGGGAGCTTCATATTAAGGAGTTATATCTTGGTATTACATTCTGACTGAGTTGTTGGGTTTACAATTTAAAGTGCCCTAACTCCTCAAACGTTTACTGAATGACTTCTGAATTATGATGGCCCGAACGGTGTTATGATAATCTTTATATCAAAATCAACATCAATATTCAAAAATTACATATTCAATCAAACTAAGACTTAACATATATTCACAGGTTGCCTGTGACGAAGCCGTTACTATTCATTTCATATACACTTGCTATCAATTTCCCTATAACGGTTCAGGTGAGTTCATAGCCTCGCATTTCAATATTTCAAATATTTTATAAACCCGCGAGGAGGATACTGTGACAACCGTCAATTTTCGGAACTTTAAATAACTATGTTACCCTTTTTCTTTTCGAGTTTGACTTGACGTTTGACCGTTTGACCTTTTATCGTCAAAAAAAAAATCGCGTAACCGATAATTTTCCAAAATTTAATTTAATAATAAATCATAATTATTAGTACATAATTCTCATAATTTTTTTTTTCTTTTCAAACTTAGTTGGCTCGAAAGCGACAACAACGCGTACCGACACGAGACTAATGAAATTTTATTTATTTATCGAAATTTATTTAATAAAAATATTTAATAAATTATCTTATATTTTATTTAAAAGCGTTGGTTGAAAACGCGAACATTTAAATTAAGATTTATTTTTCGAGGAGCAAAGTCAAAAACTTATTACTCAATATATAATAAACAATTTTAAAATGAACATTACAAAATAATTAACGAACTAGTGGTCAGTGAATACTCGTTCTCGATGGAAAAATCATTTGAAAAACAATGGCGCAAGTCTGGCGGTGCCTTTTAAATCGATCCGTTTAACTCGCCCAAACGAGACCCGAACCGTTATTCTACAAAACTATACAAAATATTTACAACATTTACCCCTCATCTTTAACCCACTTGCCACTTTGATTTTTATATCTCACTATAAATACATTTTTTATTTCTTTTATAATTCATTTATAACAAATTTAAAACACACACCACTCAAAATCCTCTCCCCTCTCTCCAATTTCCGGCCAGCCGCCGCGTCCGGCGAGTATTTTCACAACCAACCCACCATCATCGCTATCCTCATATAGGAGAAAATACATGGATATTGGGTAAGACCCCATCGATCTATTAACCCACACCACCAGACCCGTCCTCGCCCTTCTCCATTTGGTCGCCGGCGTCATTTTCCGGCCACCTGCCGCCTTCCACACCGACATGCAACATCACAGCCGACATCAACATCACCATCCTCACCATTCCTCCGCCCCTATCTCACAACCTCCGACAGCCACGACACCCTTCCCCTTTTCCACCACAGATCCACCACCACTGTCACGCCACCACCTTAATTCCATTGTCACAGCCGCCATACACCATCACAAGCATCCGAAGATCTCTTTTTCTTACCTCGTTTTCCGTGCATGGTGGTTACATCAAGTGTAAAAATGAAGTATATAAATTTGTGGTTGATTTGGTCATAGGTTATGTCAAATAGGGGTTGTCCGCCGCCAAACCACCATCGTGGTGGCGGTCGGACGACGGTACAGCCACCACAGCCGCACCATGTGGTGTCGGGCTGTGGCGGCGTAACCCCTCGCGGTGCTCAGCCGCTTGACGCCACCGCTGTTGCGGCGGCCGAGCCGGTTGTGGCCACCACAGCCGCACAATGGTGGTGTCGGGCTTGTGGTGGTGATTCTTTATTTTTGTTAATTTTATTCCTTATAAGCTATTTTCGGTTATTTGTTGATTTTCCGATGTAAAAACGCGGCTCAAACAAGTGTTTGGAATTACGTATAAATATGCCATTAGGGGCGTTTGGATTTGTAGATAACAACCCATATGGGGGTGTTTGGATCTGAGTTTATGTCTTATTAAGGGTGTTTGGGACAGTAGCCCCTAAATATGGTTCGTTTGGTTTACATGGAATAATTATTGTGGTAAACTTAGATAGTATTACAATTTTGAGACAAGAACAATATTGTGGTATGGATTGATAAAAGTGGGAAAAGAAAATGTAAATTAATATACAGTGGTAACTTTTGTATAAACGGCAAGGTCATGCCGAAATTTCTAAAAATCTATATACTTATTAATTTTTTTTCTTAAACTTCTATTATCTTAAAAATCCAATAAAAGGATAAAGTTATATAGTCTTTATATATTTATCAAATTATAAATATACAATAACCCGATGAATAATCGAAAATTATACTCTTACAAACGATATAACTATTTTAACTAAAATCTCAAGAAAATGAAACACTAACATTATAATAATAAAATTTTATAAGATCACAACTAAAATATTAATAAAACTTTTATAAAAAATTCTAACCAGACGTGTAATTGTCTGAACAGGAACTTAAAACGTAATGTTTCACAGTTTATTAAATAAATCCATTAATGAATTCTTTATTAAATTCGAATGCGTTCGAATAAAATTGTTTAAAATTAAATCTCTCCCTCTACGCTTTTCTTTATGTAATATAATAATAATGCTATGAAAAGAATTGCATACCTTAAAATATCACTTTCTAATAATTGCCTTTGGTTTTATATGATTCTCGTCTATGAATTATACGCGTCCGTTTTTCATATGTAATGTATATATGGAATATACATACATACTTTGTTTTGTCATTTTGTTTATTTTTATTTGGACCAACGACCGGAAATGAATAATTTTAATGAGTCTTTTTATTTTTGAGTCGAGTCGAAGTAAACTATCTCATCGCAAAACCCCAAACTTAAACCCACCCTAAATGAATGGAGCATTACCGTTAGGATTAATTGCAACTTCGCGATCGCGACAAGATGTTCATTGACGCCACGTGGTTATTAGATTATTCGATTATTGCCTAGAGCAAGGTGAGTTCATAGCCTCGCATTTAACTCTTTATATGTTGAAAACCCTCGAGGGGAGATACATGCTTGTTTTAGGAGAAAACGAACACAGGTGAATTTACTTGATGTGAACGTGCTATGAGTGTATTGTTGTGGCCCTCCATAATGAACCGTCAATCACACGCAACCGGTGGAACGCTGAATGCAAATAATAATAGATCTATTTGGTCCTAACGACACTGTCTGGCGTGAGTTCCTTCGAGGGCATACGGGTACAAAATGTATTTAGTATTGAGTGTTAGCACTATCACTCCATGTTGGGCGACATGGTTAAGGTTTCGGCTTTCGTGGGCTCTAGCATCGTGTGAATTGGTTCTATGAAACTAAATGTTTTGCTATGCTTGTGTTCAAAATTGATTGTTTATAAACTCTAATGAATTTCCTCAAAACTTTTTGTTGACTTTTTAGCATGTTTTATCTCAGGTATATGCCTTGCTAGCTTGGATGGATGAGAAAATGCTGGATTTGATCGAAGGACGAGGACTATGAGAACTTTGCACATATGATGAAATGTTTCTTTAAATGAAACTTAAACATGTTTTTTGGATTGTTTTGAAAAATGAGTTTTTATAAAGTAATTGGGAACACTGGTAACTCTGTACTTTTAATAAAAATTGAATGTAGTTTACCGTGACTCGTGAGCTTATATTATGAAGTGGCACCCCAATGTTGTATTCCGCTGCGTTGTAAATTTGGGGGTGTCACAGATACATGCTTTAAACCATTTTCTAAATATGTTATTGCCTAAGTAACTACTTTTACCTTTAAGTCCCCAATATCATGAACCGTTAATCTCTTGATCCGGGTGACCGGTTGAGAGAGCGCGAATGCTGTGAATAGATCTATGTTATAGATCTATTTGGGCTGGACTCCCTGTTTGTGTACCACATTAGTGTAACCAAATTGCACATCATTAGAAATCACCCTCGGGTATTTTGGCAAAGGTACCCGCATGGGCTATAAAACTAATCACTATAACCCTAATGCTTCCGATACATGAGCTAATGGCAAATAATAAATATGTTTTTAAATAATGGGTAGTATAATCACCGTTACCCAATATCGCATCTTGCAATTCAAATAATATTTACTTAAAACTATAGATTTCACTCAACCTTTGTGTTGACTTTTTTAGCTATGTTTTACTTAGGTAACTAATGCACGGAGATGTCAGGGACCATGAATGAATGGAAAAACCGTTATCATTCACACTTTGTAAATACAGATGTTCGGACCTCTCTTTTGTAAAAACTCTAAGATAGAATAAATGAAATGAAACTATTGTTCAAAACGATGAACTCTTTTGATTCGTTTCTATGATTATGCATTTGTACCATTGAAGTAATACCCCAATTAGCTTCCACTAGCTATATGTAAAAATGGGGTGTTAAAAAACAAGGTTTGAAACCTTAACTATAACTAACTTTTCTTTTTCCAATCCAAGAAAGTCCTCCGTTCCGCAAAATAGTCTGGAATGGGAATGTAAAAGATACATAACTATTATTACTATTATATTAAATAACAATATTATACTGGATGGTTAGTTACAGTCATGTCTTCGTCCCCTCGTTCTACTATCACTTCATCTGAGTTCGATATGGAAAATGCTTTTTCCACTATGAATATTCATAACTATACTTCAGCTTCGTCAGCTACATCGGGAAGCACTTCTTTTAACTCTTCAGAAGATTCTAGGGATGGTATGATCCCGCCAACATTCTCACTTTTCTATAATAATCCGTATTTGAAGAACGTACAAGCATTTTATGCTAAAGAATCACCTATTCCACCACCAGATCCTATTACTCCACCAGCTATTTTAACTCCATCTCCGATATTACCACCTTCACTACTGTTTAATCCTCGATATTTCTTGTTCCTAAAGAATTATTACCACCTAAGAAGCAAATTCATCCCCCATCTTCTTCTTTAACTACGTTATTTAATTCATCTCGGAAGCAAGCCTGTATCCTAGCATCACCATCAGTCTCAACTTATACTCCTATCTCACCTTAGATATATGAATTAGGGAAAACCTCTATTAAGATGCATGCAGAACACCATGAGAAACAAACTGAAAGCATTCTGAATTACTTAGAAGAACCCTCTTTTCACTGTATTGAGAAAATGAAAGAAAGATTTGTTAATAATTGGATAATCATGCCAAGGTATTTTGATGAAGTGAAAACCAAACTTAAGGAAGCCCGCTACAGAAGAAGCATATGGGACAGAGAGACAAGATTTCTTTTGTTCGCTTTAGGATTTCTGATTTAGAAATAACCCTTGAGGATATCCAAGATCGCCATCAACTATATATGAAGAATCTTATGGAACACACTTCATAAACTCCAAGACTACTAGATCGAAACCTTATCTTTATCATTTTTTTATCTAAGGACACGTAGTATAAGTAGCAACACCTGTCAGATCTTAGGTTATGTAAGATAAGTTATCTATAAATAAAGTTGAAATTCCATTTTACCTTACCAATATCATATATGTCATTTCTTGTTATCTCCGTCTTCATCATCAATTAACTAGGCCACCACCCGATTATCCCTTCAATGAGTTTATCTATGCAGAGTTAGATAACTCATTATAAATCATACTACGACCACTGGAAAGTGAACTAATCCCGAGGAATCTAATAAGTCAAATGCTTGTTTGAACGTTCATATCTGAAAATCTTAAATTCCAAAACTTCCTGTTATATCCTACAATGTAATATCAAGGAATATGTATTTCTTGTTAGAACTCACACAATGATATTCAATATCACTAAGTATGAAATTTTTAATTTTTATACAATGACTTGTGATATGACTATCATTATATGGATTCTTATTACGTGTTATCTTATGTTGATAGAATGCCTCCCAAAAGGATGTCAACATCTGAAGCACCAGTCCTGACTCATGCTACCATCGAGAAACTAGTTGCTCATAGCGTTGCCACAGTTCTGGAAGCACAAGCTGCAATAATGGCAAGTACAAACAATCCCAACTCTAAACCAAGAAAAACTCCTGTAGCAAGGAAATGCGCTTACAAGAAGTTTACAAGTTACCAACTTTTCTACTTCAATGGTACGGACGGAGCTGTTGGTCTCATTCGCTGGTTTAAACGGACTGAATCGATATTTTCTCGTAGCAAATGTGCCGAGAAGAACAAAGTGAGATTTGCTGTTAGTACCCTCACTAAGGAAGCTTTGTTCTGGTGGAATTCATTTACCCAGTCTATTGGAATAGAAGAAGCCTATAAGATCACCTGGTCTGAATTTAAAAGACTCTTGATAGAAAAGTATTGTCCTCAAACCGAGATTAGGAAAATGGAAGAAGCCATTACCATGACCCAGAAGTTAATAAAGCATGTAATGAAACACAATTCTGTACAAGAAACCAATAACCATAAACGAAAGTTTGATGATAAAAGAAACACCACCGACAACAACAACAACAACTACCCCAATGACCGCAACAACAATAACCACTCCAACAATCGCAACAACAACAACTATCAAAATAACCACAACAATCACAACCACCACCAGCAGAATAGAAGACAAGAAACTATTAGTACTTATCCTGCCAAAGGATACCATGGATACCTTCCCTTATGTACAAGATGCACCCTGCATCACACAGGAGTTTGCACTGTCAAGTGTCAGATTTGCAACAAGATAGGTCATCAAACTAGGAACTGCAGAACCAAAGGACCCTCGAATTACTAGATTAGATCCTAGTTATAGCTATGTTAGAACCTAACCACAGGGTGTGTGGTATAAATAAAAACACTTGTCAAATCTTGACTATGTAAAGTATAAAGGCAAGTTGTTCACGATATAATACAATTCTGTTTTATACCTCACTATTTCATAGTACCGTTATCTAGGGTCGCCTTCTGACTTTGTAAAACCTACCTTTCAAAATTAATCTTATTTCAGCATCATCATTGGTATGGATTAATTATCCAAGTATCATGCCAACATTTTTTGCGACAAGAAAGTCATCCACATTCCTATCAACTGTAAAACTTTGATCACTCGAAGTGAACAAAACAAAACCCGACTAAATCTTATATCCTGTATAAAAACAAAAAGGTATATATCTAAGATATCCGTTTTTCTTCTTATCCTTCAGAATATATATCAGTCACCAGGAGTTGAATAAACTTACCTATCACCCAAAATCAATGACTTATTTGATCAACTTCAAGGTTCAAGCATTTACTCAAAAATCGACTTAAGATCAGACTATCATAAATTGAGAGTAAGGAATGAAGATATTCCTAAGACTGCTTTCAGAACAAGATACAGACACTAAAAAATTCAAGTAATTTGGTTTAATTAACACGCCTACCATATTCATGGATCTCATGAATCATGTGTGTAAACCATACTTAGACAAATTCATAATAGTGTTCATCAATGATATTCTTATCTACTATTATAACAAAGAAGAACACGCAGAACATCTGAGAATAATTTTGAAATTACTCAAAAGGGAAGAATTGTATGCTGAATTCTCCAAACGTGATTTATAGATCGGTATCGTATGATTTAATGTCCCATTATCCTTCTCATAGTTTTATCTTCTACCTAATACCGTTTTGATATCATGTTTTATGCTTAAATATGATGATTCATAATCATCTTATTGAAATGAACTAGGACGCTTCTTCATTTGAATAAGGAAATTATAAACCTCCGAACTATGAATTTATAAATTCTCAATTACAAGGATTGGGACGCCTCTTTTTGAAAATGACAAATTATAAATGAGTGGGCTTAAGTATGGCATTCGTACAAACAAGTTTCTTTCAAATCCGTTTGTACAAATAAATTCCTTATTATCATTATTACCTTTATACGGTTAAGTATCTAGTCATCATCTGTTCATTTCCAAAATTTATATCCAACATGATTTGCAACTCTTTTACAATTCATAATCATTTCTTGATATCACTCCAGCATTCAGCTAAATCTCGGGACCAGAAATAATTCAAGAAACTACTAAAAAGATCCTTCAAATTCGTCAACACTTGCAAGCTGCATCAACAAAGAAGTTACGCCAATGTGAGGCGAAAGGCTTCAGAACTTCAAGTTAGCTAAATCCCCGATACATTGGACCATTTAAAATTCTTAAACGAATTGACCCAGTGGCGTACAAACTAGAGCTTGCTAAAAAGCTTAGTAGTATCCACATTTCTAATCTTAATGCTTATCCGATGAATCTTTCATCATTCCAATAAAAGAACTTTAACTCGACGACAAACTCAACTTTGTAGAAGGACCAGTGGAAATTATGGATCGTGAAATCAAGCAACTTAAGTGAAGTCGTATTCCTATAATCAAAGTGCAATAAAACTCTAAAAGTAGGACCAGAGTTTACATGGGAACGCAAAGATAAACTTCATGCTAAATATCCTCATCTGTTTTCAATCATCTCTTCGAAATTCAATTAAATCTCAGGACGAGATTTCTATATGGATGGGGGACTATAACAACCCGTAATTTTCATAAATGTAAATATCCATCTATTAAGTTAGATGATGTACAATCTATCAATTATATATGAACTCACCTTTTTTAGGGAAATTTTTTGCTTTATTACATTACTTACTTTGCCAATATCTCGATGTACAACATTTCTTGCATAACTAAAGTTAACGGGCTCAGGCAACCTACATATGGCAATCCTATCTTCATATATGTCAAGCAATCATCATAATATATCAAGTCAATATCATAATATCATTTTTACGAGTACATTTTATTACCTATAATGTACCATTCACAACGTTATATCAAAAACGGCCTTTAAACCTTTATCGTATGCCTTTTATCCATAAGTTCCATGAAGGGTTTTAACATCTAAAGTGAATGCACAAGATACTAAAGCATATGTACAAGTAATATAACATCTCATTTGAAATATAAAATCTCTTCAAATCAAAGTACAAGTCCTTAAAAGCTCAATATACAAGTCATTAAGTATGATCTCCAAAATAGCCGTTTTACCTCCATTTTCATTCTAATTTCTTCACCACCACTTATGTACAAGATACTACACTCAATATACAATGTGTAAACCCTAATTATTCTATTCATAAGCTTTCATACATCTTTTTACACTCAAAACCCTAATTCAAAACCCTAAACCCTAAAACCGAGCTAGTTTCTAAACTATGACCCGTTTCTTGATTTTTATCCATTGTAAACTCAAACCAACTCTCAAATAAGTGATAATAACATAAATTACAACATTCTCAATCACTTTCCATCATCATTTTACCATATTAACAACAATGTACAAGAAATAAAACTAGAAAACCCTAATTGTGCCCTAATTGTAACTTTTGACCCGTTTACTCATTTCTACCCATTTTAACCCAAACCACCTATCAAATTTTGATTATAATCCTTAATATAAGTCTTAGTATTAGTAAACTAACATTCTTAATCAAATGTACATGAATTACAAGCTAGAAAACTCAATCCGAACCCTAATGAGCCCTAAATGTACCCGTATACACCTTTCTTTCATTTTAACCCATTCCAAAGTCCTATATTGCAATCAAGCACCTCCATGACTAAGCTACTTCATCCCTAAGCTGATTACAAGCACCTCTCTTCAAATATCTTCAATTTATATTGTTTAAAATTCATCACATGGTTGCTTGTTCTCTTATCCTTAGCCGCGACATCAAAAGAGGTACACACCTCATTCAAGCTAGTTTATAGATTAACCACCACATCTATTAGCTTCTACTCATCATCCTATAGGTCTCTTATGTGTCCCAACTCAGATTGAAATCTTTCCTTGAGCTCTAAGGGCCATTCGACTATAAATAGCAACCTAAACACTTCACTTTTCTTCATCCCCTACTTCCTCCTCTATAACACTTACATAGAAGCAATACTTTGCTATAATAGATCCTAATAGGTCTTAAGAAGGCTCAAGTATAGAAAAGAAGAAAAGAAACCAAGAAACAAATCCCCGGAGTCGTTATTCTAGGCGTACAAAGCTAAAAGTCCTGATTCCAACCCATTTCTAAGCTATAAACTCAAGACCAGATTCTATAAGCTTATATTCTATATTCATACCTTTATAATGTTCATATGATCATGCTAAAATCATAATATAAAGCTTTGAACTCAAAAACTTATGTGTTATACCTTTTTGATCTAAAACCGTACACCCGAAACACTAATTTCATGTTTTTGCTTAATCTATAAGCTAAGCTTGTAAACTATTGTTATAATCTATCCCAATAAGCTTAACTAATAAGTTCTTTAATAAGTCATGAAAGAATTTGAGTTTAAAACCCGCGCGTTTTCATTTTAAAACCCTAATATGACTCGTTTTGCTTCCTAGCTTAACAAATCGTTAATTTAAACTTGCGTTGTGTTAAATCTTCATATTTTAGTTTA
>BQNB010072229.1:3191-32506 GCA_026074375.1 Tanacetum coccineum
GCGGAAGGTTTAAACATCAGACTTGAGAACTGGAGAGAAGCTCTAGAAGACAACGTCCTAAGGGTTAGCTGAGAAAAGACTGAATATCTAAGATGTGACTTCGGTAATGGGGAGATCGCCCACAACGAAGAAGTGTTTGTATTAAGGACAAGATTCTACAACCTAAGGAGTCTTTTCGGTATCTTAGATCAATGTTGCACAAATTCAGGAGGATTGACGAAGACGTATCCAACCGAATTAAAGTAGCCTGGATGAAGTAAAGGGCGGCCACATGAGTTCTTTGTGATAGAAATGTCCCCTTCAAGTTAAAGGGAAAATTCTATCGAGTCGCAATTAGACCGGCCATGTTGTATGGGTCAGAGTGTTGGCCTAGTATGAAAGCCCCTTGCTAACGGTGGAAGTAGCGTAAATAAGATTGCTAAGGTGGTATTGTGGTTAAGGACATTGGCTGGAATGATCCTAATGAGTTTATAGAGCGTAACTTGAAGTCGAGTCGTTAGTAAACAAGATGAAGCGAAGGAGGACTGTGATGGTTCGGACTTGTCAGGAGAAGACCACAATCATCACCAGTTTTAGTTATGAGGAGTCGAGGCTCTGGTTGTAGACGTGCTTAGGGAAAAAGAAGGGGCGACCAAAACTTAGGTAGGGAAACCTAGCCGCCTCCGCACAGCCACCCCTCGCACCCCCCCCACCCCTCCGCCAGGCCCCCACGCCCCAGACCCAAACCTCTCCACCCTCCTCGTCCCCCCACCCCCCCCCCCCCCACGGTTGACCTCTGATAGGGAAAGAGTGGGGAAGCATCGATTTAGGTTAGGTGGTTAGGGGGTCAAATTTGGGTCAGCTTTTCTCGTTTTCATGTTGTCGTGCTGTGTAGTAGTTTTTGTGGTCGTTTTTCTTGCGCTCCATTTTTAGTTGTTTCTTTTTTTTTGTCTGTGTTTCTGCTTGCCTTGTGTCACTTTTTGTGATCTTTTTGTTTGCCTTTTCGGTTTTAGTTTGATAGTTAGATTGTGGGGTATAGAAAATAGGAACAGAAGGTTATATAAAGGGTGTATAGGGTTTGGTTCGGTCTGGTTTTGCATTTTTTTTTGCTCTCTCTTTTTGTTTGCCTTCTAGTTTTGTCGGATGTTTTGCTTTGCGTGCTTGCCTGCCCGTTTCCTGCTTTGCCTGCCCCGTGTTCGTATGCTTGCTTTATGCCTTTTGTGCTTTGCGATGTTGCTTTGCTTTGTGTTTCTTGCTTCTCTGGTCTTTGTCTTGCTTGAGTCTCGATGCTTGGTGCTTGGTGTTTTGGTTGGTATGGCTGCTTGTATTATGTTGTTGCTTTTTTTTTAGTAGGGCCTCTAAGCCCTTTTTAGGCTAGTTTTGCTCTACTTTAGTGATTATTTTTCTTTGTGCCCTATGGGATTTTTGCTCTATTACTCTTTGTATGGCCTTCTGCGTCTTTTGTCAGAACTGATTGCTTTTTGTTGGTTTGACTGCCCCGTGTGCTTGTACTTGCTGGCTTTGCCGCCCTTTTGTGATTGCGTTGTGCTTTTCGTTAGGTCTTACCTGATATGTGCCTTTTTCTTGTCCTTTTGCTCCTATTGCTCTCTGTTCCTTGGCTAGTTTGTGTTTTTTTAATCATATGCCATAAAAATCATATGATATTATACTTCAAAATAAAAAAATCAAAAATCAAAACAAAAAAAAATTTCTCTCTCTATCTCTCTCTTCTCTTCTCTCTCTCTCCTTCTCTCATTCTTATCAATTCTCCCCATCCTCTCTTCCTCCTTTCTCTTCTCTTCTCTTCCTTCAATATCATATGCCATATAAACTATATGATATTATAATTCGACATAAAAAATAAAAAAAATCTCTAACCTCTCTCTCTCTCACTCTTCTCTCTCTTGATTCTCTCACGCCTCTCTCTCCATCCCTTCTTCCATCACTTCTTCTCTCTCCTCCTCATTTCTCTTCTCTCTCTCCTTGCTCTCATCTTTCTCTATCTTCTTCTTCTCTCTTCTCTTACCCCTTCTCTCTCTCTCCATCCCTCTTCCACTCTCTTCTCTCTCTCTTTCAATTCTCTTCTCATCTCTCTCTCTTCTCTCTCTCTCTCTCCTCTCTCTTCAAAATTCAATCACCTCTCTCTCCAATCCCTCTCTCTCTCTCTCCTTCCTTTTTATAATATTGCCATAAACCTATTCTGACATATTATAATTCCCCAAAATACACACAAAATAAAAAAAAATTCTCCTCTCTTCTCTCTCTCTCTTTCTTTCTTTTCTCTATCTCTTCTTATTCTTTCTCCCCTCTTTCTCTCTCTCCTATCCTCTTCTCAATCCTCTCTCTCATCACTCTCAATCTCTCTCCTCATATTTTATCTCCTTCTCTCTCTCTTCTCTCTCTTCTCTCATCTTCTTCCTCTCTTTTCTTCTCTCTGCCTTCTTCCTCTCTCCATCCTTTCTCTCTCTTCTCTCTCTTGTCTTTTCTCTTTTTCTTTTTATACTCTTTTTCAATCTCTCTTTTCCCCCCCTTCTTATCTCTCCCTTCCCTATTCTCTCTTAGCTCCTCACTTCTTCCCCTCTCTTCTCCTCTCCCCTTCTCCTTCTCTCATTTACTTTCCCATAATCCTTTCAACTCCCTTCTACTCTTCTCCTCTCCTCTCTTACTTCTCTCTCTGTCTTCCCCTCACATTCCATCTTTTCCTCCCCCTATTCTCTCATACTCTCTCTCTACTCTCACTCATCTATCCACCCCCCCCCTCTCTCTCTTTTCTCTCACCTACTCTCTCCCCCTCTCTCTCTTCCCTCTCTTCTCCCTCTCTTCTCCTCTTCATCTCTCTCTCCTCTCCCATCTCTCTCTCTTTCCTCCCTAAATCTTCTCCTCCTCTTCTTCTCTCCTCTCTCTCTCTCCATTCTTCTCTTTCCTCTTTTTTTCCCTATTTGTGTCCTTTCCTCTTCTCCCTCTCTTCATCTCCCCTCTCTCTTTCTCTTCCTCTCTACTCTCTCACTTCTCCTTCCCTCTGTCTTCTTCCATCCATCTTCCTCTCTATCTCTTCTTTCCCTCTCTTTCCTACTCTCTCCTCCATCTCCTTCCCTCTCTCTCCTCTCCTCTCTTCTTTAGTCTCTCGAGTCTCTCTCTTCTCTCTCTTCTCTTCCCTCTTTCTCCTCCTCTCTCTCACCTCCTCTCTCCCCTTCTCATTCTCTTCCCTTCTCCTTTCGCTCTCCCCTCCTCCTCTCTCCTCTTTTCCCTCTCTTTCTTCAAAATCCATCCTTATCTCCATCATCTCCCCTCTACTTCTCTCTTCTTTCCTCCCTCATCCTCTCTCTCTCCCCCTTACTCTCTCCTCTCTCTCTCCTCTCTCTCTCTCCCGCCCTCCCCCTCCTCCCTCTCACCTCCCACCCTCCCTCCTCTCCATTCTCTCTCTCTCTTAATCTCCCTCTCTCTCCCCACTCAATTCTCCCCCCTTCTCTCCCCCCTTCTTCTCCTCTCTTCTCTCCTCTCTCTTCCATTCTTTCATATTCCCTATCCCTCTCCTCTATCTCCCTTTCACGCTCCCCCGTACCCCCCTCTCCCTCCCCTCATCCCCTCTTTCTCTCCTTCGTTTCCCCTTCTCTCTCTCTCTCTCTCTCTCTCTCCCTCCCCCCCTCTCTCTCTCTCTCTCTCTCTCTCTCTCTCTCTCTCTCTTCTCTTTCATATCTTCTTCGTTCTCGTTAGTCTCTTATCGTCAAAGATCAGGGTATCATATATAGTTACATTTCTACCCTCCCCATACCATGCTTGGGCGGGAAGTTGGGTATCGTTGTTGTCGTAATATTTGGCTTTTTTGTACGTATTGCGTTTATTATATATACATTGGTTATACATCAAAGAGTCTCTATTTCTAATATTCATCATCCTTCTCTCTCCACCTCTTCCTCTCCTCTTCCCTCTACACTCTCCCTCTCCTCTTTTCCTTTCCTCCTCTCTCTCCCCCCCTCCTCCCTCCCCTCTCACTCCCTCCCCCTCTCCTCGCTTGCTCCACTCGCTCGCTCCTCGCTCGCTCGTCGCATCTCCGCTCCTCGCTCTCTCTTCTCTTCTCTCTTCTTCCCTCTATCTTCTACTTCTCTTCTCTTCTCTCTCTCTCTCGCTCTCTCTCTCCTTACCCATCAAGGATAGGGTATGATCTGTTCTACATACACCTCCCACATACCCTGCCTTGCGCAGGATTATTTGGGTTAATCGTTGTTGTTTGTAATCGGCATTTGTTGTACGAATTGAGTTTTATTATATATGCATGGGTCTATCTCATCAAAGGTTCAACGTTCTAATGTTTTGTATACTGAACAATCTGTACCTTGAATTAAAGATTGGCTAAGATGGTGTTCTTTTTTCGTTTCCAGGTAATCTTAGAAGCCACAAATGTCTATGAGGAGTGTGAGAGAAAATTGATACTAAGATGTTCGTCATTCTGCGATGGTTGAAGTAGGATTTTGATCACGAAAGATGGTAATAATAGCTTACTTCTGACATCCCAACTGAAACAATTGAGCATTCCCTATCGTCCGGCTTAGCATGTAAGAGGTATGCTTTTTGTTGGTTTTATTTGACAGTATCATGGATGTGGTTGCTACTGAGGCAATCTTTTTTTAGATTTTCTATTTTTTGTGGGGGGGTCCTCTTTTTGAATGTTTGACGTTGTTTTATTTATATTGGTGCTCATTATGGTTGTCTCCCGACTTGAAAATCTCATTCTTAGAAGGCATATGTTCTTTTCAAAAAGGGATTATGATTTTGGTCCTTTGCTTTGCTTAGGTGCTCCTTGAGTGCTATTATCAGGGTGTGTACTCTCAGTTGTTTTTTGTGAGTTTAACATTTTAACTGCTACAAAGTAATACCTTTTATAGGATGTCAAAGTCTGAACATTTTAATGCCTACTGGGAAGGTTTATATTTGTTAAAGAATTTGCTAAGAAAATTGAATGTCAGTATATTGAAATCGTTGAGTCGGAGGAATGTGTGCGTACTAGGATACATGTTGATTGGAATAATGAGGGAGCGTGTTTTATTGATGATTATGATTCTTAGCAGGGAGTAAGGTTTAGATTTACAACTTTATATAAGTAATTGTTGTGTTTTCGTTTTGATGGTATGTTTAGTTTTGAATATCTTGTCGTGTTATGTGTATTCTTTGAAAAATGTTGTAACTACATGGGCTGCGATGACAACACGGCGTGATCTAATTATATATATGAGTGTTTAAGTTGTTTTTTGGTAGTTATTTACTATATATTTTTTGTTCTTAAAATTGGTTAAATATTAATTGCAACTTAACGAGTTCTTTTATATGCTTTGTTGGTATTAAAATAGTTGTTTTCTTCTTTTTACTTTCTTAGCTTTCATGCTATTGTTGAATATCGGTTTTATGTTTGTGTTTGTTTAAGGTTTATTGGTATTATATATATTGTAATTCGTGTTTTTAGGTTGCTGATAGCGTTTTATCGTGGGATTTGTATGCACAGACCAAATTAAACTTTTTATGTAATATACCCGTTTGCCAAGGTAGGTGAGAGGTTTTTTAGTGATATTCTTTCGTTTCGTCATAATGTTTTCTTTCAGATTTGTTAACCGGTGCCTGTCATTTTAAGCACTTGGATATTGTGTAGAGATTGTTATTTTAAATATACACCTTGATGCTAGTATTGATGCTATTCTAAGCTTGATTTGAACAGATTCGCTAACGAATTGGAAATACATGTTTCAAATATTAATGGCACTGGATTGGCTAATGATCCTAATGGTCATCATGTTATTCAGTTACTATTAAACGTCGGTTAGTGAGGCTTCCTTGTTTCCAAGTCTATAAGATATGCCACGATTGTTTGATGAAACATGAGTGTTTAGGTACGCAACGTGTTTTCTAGGAAAAAAATATAATGTTGTTTCCGTTTGAACTTTGTTCTTATTGCCATATACTAAAGTTAATATGAATAAAGTATTTTGATTGTTATTTAATTTGGTTCTTTATATGCAGCAACTGAGTCCTTATCATGAAACTTGTGTTCTTCATCATGATGTTAGATCAGACTCTGTATATGATGTGGGTATGTAAAAATGTAAGTGGATCTAAATGAAATAACAAAAAATAGCTGCTTAAGAGGTATGTTTCATTCTAAAATTATAAGAAAAAAATTGGAAAAGCTAAATCTGCAATGTCAGCTGCCTGTAAATGACATGCAATTGACTTTATTGCAGATTTATTGCAGGTGCAACTAAAAATTCTTAGAGTTGGTAATCAATGGTGAACGCGAGTAAGGGGAACCTTTTCTTAACGATTAAGGACTCGCATGCAAAAGCGCGATTGCATTGTAAATTTAGTTACTTTTCATTGCTGTAGGGCCGTTAAAACAAAGTAGATCTCGTTTTGCTGATCATTTGTGCTTTCAAATATTATTGCCTATGTTTGTTTTATATATTCTCGCATTTAGATTTGAACTGTATCTATTATATATATAAGATTGGAATCATTGAAATGTAGCCATTTTGATTTTGTAGCAATGCAAGGAAGCTCGAGGTGCTCATTCGGATCAAGCTTCAATCTGCACGCATACGTCGAAGTGAAGTGGATTCAAGCGATTGGCTCATTGTCGACTGTGTACTTTGGTTTCTGTGTAAAGTGGCGTTTGATATTAGTTTATTTAGGAAACAATGTGTTATGTAGAACTTTAAAACTGTATAGTTGTGGAATGTTTTACAGTACATATTTATGATACTCTTTGTAGCTGACCGCGCATTGCGCGACCCGTTTATCCCTCGTTTAAAGACATTTTACCGAAAGCGACACTTATCAAACCCCATTACACAAAACGGTCCCACGGAGCACAAAAAATCTTTTTGCCCGCTTATTTTTTGGTGCTCCATATCTACGTATCAGAGCTAATTATAAAAAAATTAATGTGGAGCGCAAATTGTTTTGCTCTAATACCCATTTGCGCTCATGTACATTTTATGCTCTCATGGCCGGTAGCAATTTATTAGCCCCTTTTTAGTTATAAATTAAGAAAAGTGCAAAATATGATATGACGTAGCAACAGTGTTTGCGCATTGCAAGCGGTGTCGTTATAAATTATTATCTCCTAAAGAGCTAATGTACACGTGTAGTAATGTTCTCGGTTAGAGGCAAAATGCATCTATGACGATCCAAACAAATTTGTGCACATGTCAATGGGTAACACAGTTTTCAAGTATTCATTTTGATACATGATTAAACGTATATGTCGGACTCATTGAACATATACTTTCCTTTTGTTGTTTTCTGTATGTCTCCAAAAGTTGCCTCTAATTATATAAATTAAAAATATTTGTGTCTTATCAATAACGGTTTAAAACTAAAAACTAACAGAAAAAAGGTGAAACACATTCTATTGGGGTTGTATTATGAATACCTCTTGTGGCTCCACTGTCTTTGTAACTTCATAAACTTACACCCTCTTTGACTTTGTTAACAGTATAAGGTGTAGACAACACATTTTTTATAACGTTTTTGTTTCGTCACTTGTATTGTCAATTTTACATACTTTTGACTTTTAAACTTTATATTTTTTATTCCTCATTTTTCGTTTCATGTTTTATAATAAAAACAAAATTATAAAAAAAACAAAAGAAACTACGAGTAATAAAGTATTACATGTGTTTTAAGGGTACTAATAACCCATCCTTCTATTACTATATATATCAAAAACGGCTTAAAACTATGCCGTTGTTGCCACTGGGCTTCCAGTGTTTTCGTGGGTCCTCGTGGTTCCCCGGCCTATCTTATCCCATGGAGCCCAAAAATAATTATTAATTTTTCTTGAGTGATATTTGACGAAGAATCTTTGATGCAGGACCCCAAATAATAGATAATAACAAATATGAATTGAAAAATATGATGTTCTGGAAACTGAAATATTTTGAAATAAAATGATTGAATTTATTTGATAAATATGAAATGAAAAAAAAAATTGAAATATCAAAGTCTGACCTTTAGAGATAAATACACTAATATCAACGGTACATTTTTAATGGAATGGCAAATAAGCCCTGGCATGTGTTGGTACCGATGCATTATAACGGATTTAATTATAACAGGTTTAATTGCAACGGTTGATTTTGATTTCTCTCGGCTAATAAAAGGACACAACAACGCAAGAGAGATGAACCTTTTTTAGCCGTTTTCATTTTCTTTTAATCAGAATGTTATTATATATATACTCAAAAATGGCATGAAACGTTGTCGTTTCACAAAGGCCCATTCCTGCTTTTCTATTTGGACTAACTTTTGTGGCCCATGCCACTTCCATGACCTAAGATCTCATTGCTGCTAATCTCATATAAATTTATTTAAAAACCCCCATATAAGCCAAAACAACAAACCCCAAACATGAGGCCTAACATCATAAGCCTATATAAAGAAAAAAAAACTATTAAACACTGAAGGCCCGGAAAAATAAAAACCCAACAAACTCCAATACAAAGACCAATATAACCGAACATAAAACACACGTTAAAATACGCACAAAAAAACACAAAACATCTTAACGCATAAGACACATGTCTTACAACTTCATGATTTCTGAAAGTATTAAAAAAACATAAACATAGAAACGCTTGTCAGCAAAGCTAGCGGACCAAATATGTATTATTTTTAGCATTTAGGCTTAAAGTTATTTTGTGAGTGTCACAATTGTGTAGTCATCAGCAGTGGCCCAAAAGATATTAGTTTAAGGCCTTTCATCGCTAACATTAAGCCTATCTACACTGTAGAAATCACATTATAAATAGAGACAGAAATGCTTATATACATAATTTTTACAAACAAACTCCCCCCCCCCACCCCCCCCCCCCCCCCCCCCCCCCCACCCAATAAACGCTTGTGGCAAGTATTAAAGTGACTCAATCATGTTTTAGTGTATTTTCTCTTTCTTATTTTCACCACCAATATTGACACGTCATTATGTGGATTTGTTTATGTAAAATTTATGTGGATGTAGCATTTCTCTTATAAATACCCGAAGAAAACACAATCTGACAATACAGCCGTTATTTCCAAGATGCAAACCATCTCTGTATCTCTGTAGCTGATGACCAGATCTGAGAATAGGTATTCATTTTATCACTTTTTTTGCTCTTTTAATCTATTATATATTTTTTAGTAAGTAAAAGATAGATGATTATATTATAATAAGGTTGTTATACATATATTCATGATAGAAGTGTATATGATATGGGTATAGAGATTACTGAACTGTGATATGGCCTGTCTATCTTTAATCTTGCAAGTTATGTTTGTGATTGATTGATGTAGATCTAATGAAATAAGCTAATATTTTTGCACAAAGATATATTATATTAGTGTTTTTAGTAAGTAAAAGATAGATAATTATATTACATTAAATTATTAAGGTTGTTATACAGATATTCATTATAGAAGTATATATGACATGGGTATAGAGTTTAGTGAACAGTGATATGTCCTGAAGTGTATTTGTATTTTTTGTTTATACTTTTTTTGGTGGTGGAAACACGAGAGTTTGCGTCATAACACAACCGAACATGCTTAGGACAAATCAAATGGAAGAAAGATTCCCCCCACGTACTGAACCTAAACAATCGTCCTCGATGTTCAAAGGTGGTATCCTTACGTAAATCTAAGGCCGTGTGATAGAAGTGTGCCAAAAGATAAAATGTTAGTCGATTAGATTAGGATATTGGATTCCCAAAATGAAGCTGAGGATGTGAAACTCTTGTGAATGAAAGATAAAACTGAGAGCACGAGAGTCTTCACAATCCGAGAAATCCTGAACATACAACACAAAGCACACAAAACATAGACAAAACACGGGTAATGGAAAATGTAAGCCTCCTCACACAAAAACACGTATTTATTACTTCTACTGATAAGCATGGGGTGCCTCCCACGAAGCGCTTGTTTAAGGTCGCTATGCTTGACCCGTCCCCGAATTTATTGGTCCATGGGAACGTCTGGAGATCTGGGACTACCTCGGTTGGTATGTCCCCTCCAAAGTAGTGCTTTAAACGATGACCATTCACTTTGAAATTTGGCCTAGAGTTTTAGGATAACTCGACAGTGCCATATGGAAAAACTTAGGTTACAGTGAATGGTCCACTCCAGCAGGTCTTAAGCTTGCTTGAGAAAATCTTTAATCTAGAGTTAAAGAGGAGGACTCGATCACCGACGTTGAAAACGCGATTTTTGATCTTGGAGTCATGGATTCTCTTTGTTTTCTCTTTATAGATTAAAGAGTTTTCGTAGGCATGATCACGAAGTTCATTAAGTTCGTTGAGTTGAACTTTCCGGTGATCACCCGCGGTTCTTAGATCAAAGTTTGTATGCTTAAGGGCCCAGTAAGCTTTGTGCTCTAACTCAATCGGTAGATGACATGCCTTTCCATATACAAGCTTGTACGGAGTACACCCGATGGGTGTTTTGTAAGCTGTACGGAAGGCCCAGAGAGCGTCATCCAGTTTGTCCGACCAAGAGGCACGGTTTTCGCCCACGGTCCTTTCAAGAATTCTTTTCAAACCACGATTGGATACCTCAACTTGTCCACTTGTTTGTGGATGATACGCGGTGGAGAGACGATGAGTGACTCCGTATTTAAGCATGACCTTTGCAAATTGGTCATTGCAAAAATGGGTTCCGCGATCACTTATGATTGCACGAGGGGCACCAAATCTGGAGAAGAGAGTTTTAAGAAATTTGCAAACAACTCGGGCGTCATTGGTGGGGAGCGCTTTTGCTTTAACCCATTTTGACAAGTAATCGACGGCCACGAGTATATATTTGTTCCCTCTTGAAGACGGGAACGGCCCCATAAAATCAATGCCCCAAATGTCAAAGATTTCGCAAACTTGGATAGAGTTTTGTGGCAACATCATCACGTTGCGAAATTTTGCTTTGACGTGACAACATCACTTCGGGTGACAAAGCATGAGCATCTTGTTGATTGTGTGGCAATTAAATCCTGAATCGAAGAACCTTTTTTTTGCGATGTAATTGGCACCGTAGTGTACCTCAGTGGATCAGTGGTCAAGCTTTATGATGTTCAAAAAGCATTCTTGCCCGAAACACAACGCCTAATTACTTGATCTGCACATATCTTAAACAAGAAGGGGTCGTCCCAAAAGTAGTGTTTGACGCCTTTGAAAAACTTTCTTTTCTGTTGGGACGACATTCCTTTGATCACAAAAAAAGTCCTCAGAATGGATAGTGTTGCAAAAAATCGAAAAAAACATGGGGTATTATCTTCAACACGTAAAAAGTACCAAATTCACATGTGTTCGAGGGGAAATGTTTCCGTATTCTTTTTATCGAGTTCACTTGATGGGGATTTTTCAAGTCTGGAAAGGTGGTCTGCGGCGAGATTTTTCTGCTCCTTTTTTATCACGGGATAACGACATCAAATTTTGGGCAGCATAAAACCAACGGAGCAATCTTGGGCTTAGAATATGGTTAGCATGTATGGAAGCCGAATGGTCCGTATACTCTATGTTTTGGGACAAGACAAGATATGGCCGTATTTCTCGTAAGGCTTACACAAGGCAAGTAATTCTTTTTCGTTGTAGTGTAATGTGCTTGAGCCGCGGTCATAGTTTTACTTGCATAGTGTATCGGCTGAAAGTGCTTGGTCTTACGTTGCCCTAGGACTGCCCCAACAGCAAAATCACTTGCATCACACATGATTTCAAAGGGCAAGTCCCAATCGGGAGCAACTAGAATTGGAGCCTGGGTTAACTTCATCTTAAGGGTTTCAAATGCTTCAATGCATTCCTTTTAGTAAGACCTTTCTATATTCTCTTTTATGTCAAGTTTTAGTAAATACTACTGCAAAGTATTTGAATGTCAACCAAGAAGACTTGACAGATGGCACCGATGATACAAGAGCTTGAAAGTACCAACATTTTCTAAGTTTTTACATATATTTACGGATACTTATGCTTCAATATGAAATGATGTTTTAATGATTTATGTCTTCTTAAAATTAGGGGTTTAGGTGTCGCATATTTTTGGCGCTTATTAGGACTTAAACAAACTTAGTGTATAACGTGTGGCTTTCTTTCACCAATGTTGATGTTGTTTTGAGTCTAGGACATATGGTGTTATTCTGATCCTTAGAGTTGTTAGGGTAAAATTCGAGTACCTTATATATATCATCTACAGACATATGTGTAGCTAACCACTTTAAGCTTGGTAATGTGTATTGCATACCATTTGGCTGTTTGGTTGAAAATCCATGGCTTGGATTGACTTAGCTAGCTGGTGTAGTTTACATAGGCAGGTAACCATGAAAATCCATGGCTTGGATTGACTTAGCTAGCTGGATTGACTTAGCTATTAGGATTAAGGGAAATTAATGATGCTAATACTGTTCGAGTTAATAATGTGCTGCTGGTTCTTTGTTAATACTACTGGTTCTTTGTTAATACTGCTATTGGGATTAAGGGAATTATGTGCTGTACTATATTAGTGCTGCTGGTTCTTTGTTAATACTGCTATTGGTTCTTTGTTAATACTGCTTATATATATGTTAATACTGTTCGAGTATATTAGTCATGTTAAAGAAGTTTGTGCTGTTGCAGTACCTTCGATTGTTATTTGTGCTGCTAAGGAAATATTAAAACTGCTTGGATGTTATTACTATTGTTCGAGCATTAAAGGTTAGTGCTTGCCAATCTTAATTTTTATTGTTTAAAGATTGATGTTAATACGCAGGAGTATATTAGTACTTTGTTATAATATTTTAATATAGTATAAAGTTAAAACTGTTTGGCACAAGGAATGGTATTGCATGTTGTGATTTAATGCTGCCATGGTTCATGTATATTACTACTACTTTTTAGGCTTTATTGCTACAGTTGGGCCAAGGGACAATCATGTGACATTGTAGCTTACTTTTTATTACATGTATAGATAGATTCTTTTATCAATCTTAGATATTAGAATGTTGTGTTAGTACACTTGCTTCTGTAAATAACTTTAGTTTATGTATCATTGACAGGTATTTTGATACTTTTTTATGCCAAAATGTTTGGAGGATGTCTTGCAATTAACATCGTTTGATGCCTTAGAAAATTCTTCTCAGCAAACATGGAGATACTAGCTTTTGGTGTTATCTCTAAATGAAGCTTAGCTGTGACCTCATCAAATATCCATTTTCTCCACAATATATCCTCTTGATATGTATATATATTCTTTGATAATGTTGCCTAAGATTATTTGTTCATGTTTCCTTAACAAATTGTACTTGTTCATTCCTTCATCTTATTAGCTGAGACCAATAATTTGTCTACCTGTATAGTTGCTCACAACAATGTCTTTCTTGCTTTGCTGGTGTCGAACAATTTTTCAAAGATACAAAGCAATGTAAAATTTTTTTTAGAGGGGAAGAAGTTGTAAAACCTAAAAATCTCAACAAATGTGAAATTACCAAAATACCCCTAATGCAAGAAAAATTCATTAAAGCATGAATAAAATTCATTTAAATGTTAAAAATTATGAAAATACAACTTATGGCAATTATGAAAATTTATGTAAGATTAAAATATCTTATATTATGCAAGAAAAATAATTATTACTTATATTTATGTATATATGCCAAAATTATTAATAGTTATGTATTTATATATTACAAATAAATATAAATAAAATAAGATAATAACAAGATAATTTTGACAAGATAAAAATCAGGTCTAATATCATTTTGAAAGTCCCTAATAACCGGCCAAATGAGTTATTTAATTCTTTATGCATTTTATTTGGTTAAAAACTCTAAAAAGAAAAACCGAAAACCCTAATAAAATCAAGAGGCGGCACATTCGAATTTTTCCAGGGCTTGGGCTATTTTTCTAAGGTGAATTGAAGGTCAAGGAGTGTGGGAAAAATAGTGGGAAGTTTGTGGAGTGATTGATTCGATTTTGGTATTGTTTTGGGTTCGAAAAGCTCTACCGGGTTCATAAATTCATAAAATCACTAAGAATCATCAAAGGTAATTTTGTAACTCATGTTTTATCATATTAATTGGTCGCAACGGGTGGACAAGTCATGGGCATCCTTGTAGATGGTGGGAAGGTGGGCCAATAGAATCCTGAGACAAAGATCTTTCTCTTGCTGAATGTAAATTGGCACCATAGTGTCCCCCATGGTCCACATGTGCAAGCTTTGAGAATGTCTACAGCTTCTTGCCAAGAACCCACAACGTCTGATTACTATGGTCAGCACAGTTTTTAAACCATAAAGGAGGTCGTCCCAGAAATAATGTTTGCATCCTTGAAGAATTTATTTTTTTTGCTGGGATGTCATTCCCTTGATAACGAATTTCCCCGCATGGTAGTTTGCAAAATCTGCAAACCATGGGGTACTTTGATCTGAGGCATGACCCGTACGTTTTTACGACTTTTTCCAAGGTCTTAAACCTTAATCCAAAACACTTTTTCACAAACCCGATATTTTCCGACAACATCGATAATTTCAACATATTTTATCAAAACGTAGCAAAATAACCTCCTTTACATCCAACAAGTCCAACAAAATCTCCCTTAAGATCCACCGCATGAGTCTTGCCTTAGCATCCTTTTTGGCAAAAAGATACTTGATGGCAGAATGGTCAGTATACACTATGCTTTTGGACATAACAAGATATGACCGGAATTTCTCAAAGGCATACACTACGGCAAGTAATTCCTTTTCGGTCGTAGTGTAGTGAGTTTGAGCCTCGTTCATAGTCTTGCTAGCATAGAAAATGCTTGTTTTTTCTTTGCCCGAGGACTGCCCCAATTGCGAAGTCGCTAGCATCGCACATTAGTTCAAAGGGCAAGTCCCAATCAGGAGCAATTAAGATTGGAGCCTCAGTCAATTTTCTTTTGAGTGTATTAAAGGATTCGATACACTCTTCTGAGAAGAAAAATGGAGTCTCTTTTTCAAGCAAATGAGTCATAGGACGGGTAATTTTTGAAAAGTCCTGAATGAGAATCGTCGGTAAAAACTGGCGTGCCCAAGGAAACTACGGACACCTTTGACAGTAGTCGGATGAGGGAGCTTAGCTATGAAAAATGGAAAGTTTCTATAAAAATAGGAAAGTTACTAAAAATGGAAAGTTTCTAAAAATAGAAAGTTACTAAAAATGGAAAGTTTCTAAAAATAGAAAGTTACTAAAAATGGAAAGTTTCTAAAAATAGAAAGTTACTAAAAATGGAAAGTTTCTAAAAATAGAAAGTTACTAAAAATGGAAAGTTTCTAAAGATGGAAAGTTTCTAAAAATAGAAAGTATAACTAAATGAAATGGTTTGTAACCTAATCATCATTTCCATTAGGTACTTCGGTCAAGAGGGACGTGATTCTGTTATTCCTGTGGTTGTTTTCTTTGATTAGTGCTTTCTTCGGAATAAGTTACAGATATTTGACCTTATCGTTATGGTTTCTATGTCATGTTCCTTCTATTCTTTGATTTCTGATTTGATTTGCTACATTTGCTCTGAGCCTTTTATTTTGGCTTTCTTATATGATCTGTTATTATGTTCCATTTGAACCCTGCTATGCAACCTTTGATATTTGAACCTTTGACATTGAACCTTTGCTATGATCCCTTTGATATTTGAACCTTTGATATTGAACTTTGCTATGATCCCTTTGAAATGAACTTTGATATGACTTTGCTTTGAATCCCTTCAGTTGAGATACTAAGCCATTATTTTGTTGGGTTTCCTTAGCCATGAATGGTAAAATGGCCGTGTCATTGAAGCACCTTTGGCCAGGAACTCATGGTTTGTGAGTGAGTGTTTTCTCATACCGTCCTCATTAGATATTTATATGTGCACTATGAGATTGGGATTTGTTTATGGGGCGTATGGATGCATCCTAGAATTTGTTTTTGTATTCGATGGATTTATGAATTATGATATTTGGATATTGGGTGACCTGTATGATTGGGTACAATCCAGTCTTTCACATTGGGCTAGGCTACTCCATGGTTACTTTTGATATGATTTGTTTGGGCTTGGTGATTAAACTTAACCTAATTTGATTCTCTGATTCATCTTACCTTACCCTATGATTTGATATTCTGTTTTGTCTTACCTTATATTTGTATCCCTTTGATCATGTATTATGATATCCTTTGTACCCTTGTATCATATCCTTTGATTTCCGTTATCTTTTGCATTCGATTATATATATCTGTTCACTGGGCTTTGTAAGCTCAGCCGCATTTTCTTTTCCTGCGGCAGGTATCTAAGCTAGGAGCTGGGGTTTGCTTTTGGGTTATGAGTGCTGAGTGTGGACTACCCTAGAGTTCTTACCTTTGATATACGAATTGTTTCCTTCAAGACATTTGTTATTTCGTTTGGATATGTTTATCCTTTGAGAACTTATGTACCTTAAGTCTTGTTGACTTATTTCCTTTGGTTATTTATTTAAGACTTCCGCTGTTTATGCTTCTGTTATGATTGTGTATGCTTTTGATGTCACACCATATTTGTAATACTTCTACCCTTCTGGGTCGGGGTGTTACATTTCATTTCTCCAAAAAACAGTTTATTTATTCTTTTGTATTCATTTTATATTTTCAGAATTGAAGAACATGAATGCTTGTTCATTATGTGGAAGTGTTCATCACACAAGAAGCAGATGGTGCCTTAGAGATTTGAAGGCATCAAGAATAGGTCGTGGTTTAACATTATTAAGTTGTTGTTCAAGAAGAAGAATTTTTCGAAACGTATACATTTTACGTATCCGATAAAAATAAAATGAACAAAGTTAATAATTATCCTCAAAATAATTACTTAACCTTTGTTTGATGTAAACATTTAATTGTTTGATGCCCGTTTACATTGAACGCTAATTTTTAGCTTACGCGATTTAACTTAACTATTAAAATTAAAAGCGATCGTGTACGAGAAAAAAATAAATAGTGAAATTAATAGCGTCGTTCATTGATCAAAAATACGAATTGTTACACTGCAAACAATGTGGATCGATCGATGTCAAACCCAACGTCGTAAAGCAAAAGAATTAAGAGACAAAAATACGCATACAAGTCTCCAACAAAACCTTATGAACCATATTTGGCGCGAAGTTGAAGAAGCATCGGAAGAAGATTAGTCGCCGGGGCGTATTTTTGTTTTTTTTAATTTCGGAATTTTTTTTAATGTGTGTTTTTTTTAGTATTGTGATGTGTATTTGAATTTTATGAATGAAATGGTTAGTTTGTTAAAATAATGAAATAATTGTTTAGGAGGTTTTATAAAAATAAAGAGGTGAGTGGTGTTATTTGGTGTTATGATTAGAGGAGTGGTGTTGGTGTTGGTGTTATGCTGATGTGGCACCCAAAAAATAGTGTTGCCAAGTTATGATACCTGGCTCTCTTAGACTGTTGTTTTTGGGCCCATCTGTTGGGCTTTTATGTTTTTTTTCGCTTACAACATTTAGTATTCAACGTTTTCACACGGCATGTTATTGGTGGTTTAGTCAACGAAGCTAACAAATTTAACGTGCCACATTTAATAAAGCGTACAAGAAAATAAGGTACATCTTACTTTACATAACATTTTTCTAAGATTTTATCATTTACAATTGTTATTTTCCTAAATAAAAGGATATAAAATACCACCCCTGGCATATAGAAAAGTACCAAAATAGTAAAAGTCTTTGGGCTTAACGAAAATTTGGCAACCGATAACCGAACCGAATATACAATACACAAATCGAAACCGAACCGAATAAGGTCGGTTGGTTCGAAAGCCGAATAAAGGTATTTTGACCCGAACCGAACCAAAACCGAAACGATTAAAACCGAAATAAATATACAAAACTGAAAACGAACCGAATAAGGTTAATTCGGATCGGTTTCAGTCGGTTCGTCGGTTTTTGGTTGGGTTTGCTTAGCCTTACTTTATACATTGATCTATGGCATGGGTCATATACCCATTTTTGTAGGACTGAAATGCAAAAAAGAAAAAATTAAAAATCCCTTAAAAAACAGTAACAAAAAATTTGAAACCCTCGTCGCAACACGTGGGTTAAATTCCAACTCGTTACACACAGAAATGATAAAGGAACTTATTATTACGTAATCTTTACTACCTATAAAGCATTTTTGACCTTTTTTTTCAACAATGTTGAAAACTTAAATTTTATATATGGAATGTTGAAAATTAGAAATATTGAAAACTATTAATGGAATCCTGAAAATAGTCTATCCAATGTTTTGGAAACTATTAAATAATTTATTTATGGAATTTTTTGAAAACCGGGTATCTAATCGACCCGGTCGAGTCACCGCGTTACCGTTTCAACCACCGGGTCAAACCGGGTTTCGAAAATATTAAAACCGGTTTCATTTGACCCGTTTTTCGACCGGAAATGGTTCAACCAGTTGAACCCACCGGGTCGAACCGGGTTTCGAAACATTATGTTCAATCACCAAACCTCAAACTTTTATTATTTTTGTTTATAATCCATAAACTTTTTATTTATCATTACATCTATCTGCCGCTATAAAATCCCGTTGCATGTTAAGAATTATTGCTATAGTTGAATGATCACATGTTATAACCGTTTGCAATTACATTTTGATCTTTTCAACATTACACCAAACACTTCCCATAATATCGAATATTGTTAATTATCTGCCGCTAGAAATGTCAAGTGCTATGCACGGGTACTCGTCTAGTATAATTAAAAGTATAATTGTAAAATTATTACATATCACTTTATTTTTCTCTTAACTTGTAAACATAAATTTCATTCATTTCTGTTCATCTTTAACTCTTCTCTTCTCTTATTTTATTTCAAAAACTTAAAAACAGAGCGTAAAGAAATTATGTCTAGTGTAACATTATTTTTTTATTAGAACGGCGTGTAACATGACATATTGTCTTTCTATATTTCTATTCCTTGTTTCGAACTCAATTGTGAACCAAACACACTTTCCGGATCCGTTTTGTATGCCCACACGAACACATGATATCTAACCATCCAATCCTTGACCATATCCTCATCTCGCCACGTGTCTACACTAAACTACACACCCAGCGCACATTAACCTCCGCCGCCCTCTCCCGCCGCCGCACCCTAACCAAAACACACACAAACACAAACCAATAAAAAAATGTATCTCTCTTTAAGCACCCCTTTTTCCCCTCACCCTCACCTAATCTCCCATGCACCTCACCACACCAGATCCCACCCCATGACAACCAAATTCCATCCCTTAACAACCACCATCCGCCGCCGTCTCACCACCGTCGCCGCCGCCGTCCGTCAAGACACAACACCTTTCACCGCAGCACCACTCGCCTCCGTCAAACCCGCCGCCGAATCACTATTCCACGTCACCGTGGACGTGTCATCATCATCCGACCTTGCCACGTCATACACCGTTGCAGGACAGTATCTTCAGCTACGGATACCTGAGGTTGAGAAGCCTGCGTTTTTAGCGATAGCGTCTCCGCCTGTAACGGCGTTGAGTAACGGTGTGTTTGAGTTTTTGGTTAAGAGTATAAGTGGATCTACTGCCGAGATATTGTGTGGGTTAGGGAAAGGTGATGTGGTGGAGCTCAGTCCGGTTATGGGGACTGGATTTAAATTGGAGGAGTTATCGCCTCCCGCTGATTACGACTCCGTTTTTATTTTTGCTACAGGCTCCGGGATTAGGTATATATAGAAAGCGTGTGGTAACATAATTGTAGTTATAATTATAAAGTGTAAAATGACGTATAATGTTATGATCCCACATCGGCCAGTTGATGGTTTATAATGTCTAGGTGTCCCCTCCTCTTTTTTGAGTGAGTTCTACACTTGGACTTATGAACCGATACAAGGCTAGTATGGGATAGGTTCGTATCAATTGGTATTAGAGCTAGCCCTACCTTACGAGGTTCCAACACTCTCTCTTTTTTTTGTTTGTAGGAGTGGGGGCTTGGACCGAAAAAAAGAACAGGGGAGTGCCAACCGTACACCAACATAGCTGTGACCAACGAGTTCGGAGTGGTGGCCTATGGAGTGGTGGCTTGGACCCAAAGAGGGTGCCTTACCGTGATCAACATTGCCGTGGGACCAAGAGGTCGTGGTTATTCAATGGGGTGGGGTATTGTTATGATCACCACATCGGCCATGTATGAGATTCGGTTGATTGGTTTATTAATGTCTAGGTGTCCCCTTTTAAAGCTAGCTTCTTTTCAAAGCTAGCTTTTTGAGTGAGTTCTACACTTGGACTTATGAACCGATACAAGGCTAGTATGGGATAGGTTCGCATCATATAAACTAAACGCTAACGTTTTCTGTTATTAGCGATTCAAAATAAGTATATACAGATGATTCATTTACATACTTATGTGATTATGTACATGTTATCAATAGGTTCGGATGTAGATCATGTGAGATATCCCGAACGTAAGAAATCGTGGGAAATGCAAGTTGTAGCTTTGATACATTGTTTTTATACGTAAAAATGCTGCTTTAGGTATATTTAGATGATTTGTTTATGAAGTTATGGTGTTATGCTCATGTTAAGGGATGCGTGTTTTAGGTGTTATGGTGTTATCATATCATGACCTTATGCTTGTATATGCTTGTAGATTGATTGAACATCTGAACATCGAAAAATTAGAGTTGATTGGTTTCGTTTTAGGATTACTTGATAACTGATACGTGGTTAGGTATACGTTTGCTTTGGGTTTAGTTTGAAGGTTTTTGTATTTTTTTGAAAGGCAATAGTTTATTTGAAGGTTTCTAGTGATGTTTTTTTGCGAACTTGAACATAGGATGAAGTGATGATGAATACAGAGTTCTAGCAATTGAGGTCTCAAATTGGTTTTTTATGTTTAATTTGTGATTGTTTTTAATATTAACTAATTTTGTGATTGCTGAAGTAGGAAGTTGTGTGGGAATGATAGGTTTAGCAATTCCATTTGACAAGATATATTAGACCTATCGGCAATAGTGAGTTACTCTACAAGTTTGGATTTTTTTTTACAATGCACCCTTGCTATGTTTGAGCTGTTATGTTTTCATGAACAATGTTTTGATGATGCCTTGTAAATAATGAAACAACCTCTTGCCATTTGAAAAAGATTGTAAGCTATAATAATAGACACACAAACTTTAATAATAAGTGAGCTGTTAGTATACATGACTTGCTAACTGTTAGAGATGTGAATCATGAGATCATTGGGATGGTAGTCTGTATGTTTGGCGATGAGTTTTTTGTTGTAACATACTAACATGTAAATCACAATAGGGATATTGCTAAATATCTGCATAGATTAGCAATATGAGATATTGTTCTTGCATGTTATTTTACGCTCCTTATAGTATTTATCATTTTACTTGAAAACATATGCTTCTATCATCTCCACCTTGGTGTTTTTTTGTTCATTATGTAACATTGGGTTCAGATGGAGCAGATTGTCATATTTTTACTCTATGGGGACATAATGTGCATGTTTAAGAACATATTGCCGGTGGTTTTAATTTAGTAAGTCAGGGGTTTCCATACAGCACATAGCATGTGCCGAGTAAAATCGAAATTTATGTTTGTATGCAAGGCTCTGTTAGTTAGGAATATGTGTTGGAGCCTCATATGCTGCAATGTCTCTTAATCATTTTTGATAATCTGTTTCATGCAGCCCAATACGATCTTTGATAGAGTCAGGCTTTAGCGCTGACAAGAGATCAGACGTGAGGTTATATTACGGTGCAAGAAACCTTCAAAGAATGGCTTATCAGGTATCTTACAAATCCTAAATCTTTACTTGTCTGTTGTATTATTCTTCGAATGATTCTGATCTTGCTTTGTCATCAACCATTATAGGATAGATTCAAAGCGTGGGCTGATTCTGGAGTTACAGTTGTTCCTGTCTTATCCCAGCCTGGAGATGGTTGGGATGGTGAATCCGGCTATGTACAGGTACAATTGTGTTTTCCTACTTGTAAATTTGTTAATGTTTGTGACATCCTTTTTTTACAACGAATGTCGTTGTCTCTTGAGCAGGCAGCTTTTTCTAGAGCCAAACAGCTATATGCACCTGAGTCAACCGGTGCTGTGCTTTGTGGTCAAAAGCAGATGGCTGAGGTTTGTTTCTATTTTCTTAGATAGCAGATGGCTCCAAAAATGCCATATTTAAATTACATTGATGTGTCTGAGTACAAAAATAGGTGTAATCACTAATCACAATAAAAATTCAAGTCTTGAGCAAAATACTTAGCTTGTATGCATTATTGTAAGACCTTTGGGACAATTTTCAAATGGTTCTCCTTATGGCCAACATTAAAAAGCAACCCAAAACCCTTACACAAGTACAACAACAACAACAACAACAACGATACTCAATCCAGCCACGGCAGGGTATGTAAACCCTTACACAAGTAAATGGGCCTAAATAGCCTCCACTTTGTCTTTACATGTCTCAAAGGCTGTGTTTTAAGCTTGTTTTTGTTGTCTGTGTTGGGATTTGATAATTTTTAACTGTTTTGCAATTTCTGTCAATCCCAGATATAATCTGTTCTATGCGGGGCTGTAGGCGAACTTTTTGATATTCTAGTACTGCTAAACCGATCACATTGAATAAGTATTATGTTATACCCTCAATTTTAACTGCTTTTGGTTTGGGCCCAGATTAGGGAACCCTTATATTTTTCATGACTGAAGAGTGGTGCAATTGTGAATCATATTTAATAGTGGTTCCTTTGTTTTGGTCAGGGCGAGATATTCAGCCTTTTGTTGCCCCTGGGGTATAGAGTGTTACGGATTTACGAGAGGGATGGAAATTTAGTATATCTATGATCTGAGCGAAGTTATGTCACACTCATTCTCTCACTCTTGGTGTAAATAGAGTACGTGTGAGCCGAGTGCGGAAATTATTGAGGTCGGTCGCAGTGAATACGTATTTGTAGAGTGCTTGGAGATCAGAGGATTGAGACACTGAGCCTGTGCGTTAGATTCTAGAGCGTCTACATTCATATTGAGATAGACGGAGGTGCGAGCGTAACGTGTGATCTCGAGTCTTGGTAAAATAGGGAGCTTGTTTATGTCGTGGAGGCTTAGTCACAATTTCTACAGAATGTGAGGGTTTGATTATGGACACACACCACCATTCAACATACTAATGAAAGATTCATATCAAATCACAGGAAAAAACATAGGCTTATTGACTCAAGCAGAGACGAACTTTTTGATATTCTAGTACTGCTAAACCGATCACATTGAATATGTTGTTTTTAACCTCAGATTTTACTGCCTTTGGCCCTTTGGAACCCTTTTTAGTTTTTATACTTAGAGGTGGCAATTTGGAATCATTTAATAGTGGGTTCCTTGTTTTGGCAGGAAGAGTTTCAGCCTTTGTTGCCCCTGGGTGATATGTCTGTTCGAATTATTTTTTCTTATCATGTGACATGCCAAACTGTAAATAAAATTTCAGCTAAATTGGAAGTCTCCAAAAGTGTATCTTTGAGGCAACAAAGCCTCTTAATTATTTTATGTAGGAAATTAGATCATCTTGGAGTAATCGAGTTTTATAATCATATTTGACACACTAATTGTATATATAAAAACTAGTTTATCATGCGTATAAGATGTGTTTTGGGTTAGCCTGAATTGAACCTTTACCCATCGGCTAGACTCGCCCTATTTGCCAACTATAAGAACCTGGTTAACCAATCTCACCAGACGGAAAAGATATTGTATAGCTGAGTTGAAACTCCAACCGCAATCTCGTGAGTTATCTAAGAAATCAGGAGGACTAGACATGAAAGTTGAGTCATGGCCAATGGCTATTGAACTATCTAGTAAATATAGCTTTCTTTGGAGCCTTATCACACCTGATAATTCACTGTACAGTCAATCAATCCAATTGAAGTTTGTGTTATAGTGGTTAATGGGTTAATGCCTAACTCGGCCTCATGGATGATTCTTGTTATATTTACCTTTATATGTATGATGCATTAGAGGCCCAATGCTGTCTAATAAAGTCTGGTGGGGTGACTGACCTAAATGCTCATAAACATGCATAAATGTAACCAGAACTTGTAGAAGTTAGTAGAATCCCATGTCTCTTCACGGTCGGGAGTAGAGGTGGCAAAATGGGTGGGTCGGGTGGCTTGAGTAACGGGTCAACATTTATTTTTAATGGCGATCAATATCGAGCGGGATGAATTCACCTGCCAAAATATTTTGATCGATTTGTAATGAAAGCAGTGTGTTAAATATGTATCTTCAAAAAAAATCTAACTTGTTCGAATAAATCGATCAAGAGACTTGTAGGCAAGTTTGACTCATTCAACTCGTTAGATCCAAAGCAACCCATGTTCAGGTAAATGGGCTGAAACCCCTACTTCTAGTTAGGGGTTACGATCTTTAGGGAAGGAGAGGCTCTATTATATATAGGCGGTTCCAGTTTCCATGTTATAGACTGCATGAGCACCTAACACACATTGCTTTCTATAATATACTTTCTTGCGTTTAAGTAGACTCAGGTGTCATGTAGCATCCTGCAGCTAGTACTTCAAGTACTAACCAATTACCAAATAAATGTCTGTTGCAGGAGGTTACTTCTATACTTGTTGGCAATGGAGTACCCAATGAGAAGATCTTGAAGAACTTCTGAGATCCAGTTTGATGGATTGTTGTATAATTATTGGGGGAATAGTTGCCCTCAGTTCATTCTTTCCATGTTGCTGAATGCCAAGCATCTCAGTTCGGAACCACAAAATAATGCCATTTTTGAGATGTACATGTACAAGTATCACATAGAAGCTCACTAGTCACTATCAAATAGTCGGACAGTTTACGGTAGTAGAAGCCCAAAGGCTGTGTTCAACTTTATATGTGTTCATGAACTCAGATCTGGCTGTGTTCAACTTTATATGTGTTCATGAACTCAGATCTTGTCTGTCCTATGCAACGGCTATTTATGTAGTCATGTTGAAATTATGATGGAATATGTTATTGCCAATTTTTGAACTGTGATCATTACTCAGCCACATGAAAAGAATGGTATAGTGGAAGCTGTTTTCTTGGTCCTGATTTAAGGACATTAATGTGCTTTTTGATTTGGAGTAGGGTATTCTTCATTTACTTTTTAGCTGGCGCAGTATGCTCTTTTCCACATTGAAGCACAATGGTTGAAAGTTGCAGATAATATTTGATATGGTTTTGGAAGAAAAAAAACTGTTCTTGATGCTGGTATTTGATATTTGATATTTGATTTGGTATTGAAAAATATGTGCTACTACTACAGAATCGCAAAGGAAAGGAGTTAAAAACTCAAATTTATAGACTTAAAAAGTTTTTTTTCTTCTATATATATAACTTACAAGTGCATGCTTGAAAAATGGTTTGGTTTTTTGACTGTAAAGAGAAAAGTGACGTCTATATTTTCAAAGAGAGGTAGAAGTCAGAAAGAAAGACTTTCGGTAAGACTTAATGGATATCATTGCCGGAAGACTCGCAACAATTCAGACTGAAATCCGTCAAGTGGAACAGCAGAAGCTCCAATGTGAGCAAATGCTTGCGCGTATCTAACACGCGAATGAAAGGGAGCACATACACTAAAGTATTATTGATCCCTGCAACAAGTTGGCTATCATTTTATCAATCTCTGTGCTTTGGAAGGTTTAATAATTAAACATCCTGACAGAAATTGGATATAGACATTCGGAATTGACACAACATAACAAGATTTAGCATATAAAAGTGCATACTAGTTTACAAACGCGTAAAGGAATTTGGTATCCAGTCCAACATACCCGAGAAGTCCTCGACTCCTATGAACTGGGCCTAACCGATAATCCCCGTGACCATTCCTTGACCATCTCAAATGTGTACCTGGTGAGTTTTAAAACTTTGCTTGTGTGGAAGTGTGAAAGTCAAGTATCTTTACCATTACCATTAGACAATCTGATGGTGTTTTTAAAAGTGCATACTGGATTCATAATTTATAACCAGTGAAGACTTTCTAAACAAAGTAGAACCCCGCACGACCCGTAGTCTACGAGATGCTCATTAATCTCATCAGAGATTACCCTGTTTCGTTGCATGTAAAATCTTAGACAAAAGAAGGTGGTTTTTTGCTCTTGCACAAGAGTAACAGCTTCGCATTGACTTTTGAACATGCAAGATCCAAGCTCACATATATGAGACACAGACAAAGAAACTTGTTAAATTCAACAGTCACGAACACAGTAAAACAGTCTGCAAGATCTCAGTTAATGGAGTTGAAAAGAATCCCAGAACATGTTCATTTCGAATAACGCCCTACAATAATAAACCTAAACAATTTGACCCTCTTTGGTTCCATCACTATCAGCTCCCAAATTCCCTGTTACAGGAGCACCATCAAGATGCCCTCCGTTCAGCTCAGCTCCATTCTGTGGCTTGTCACTTCCGTAACGCGGTTCATACAATTCATTATCTTTGTGGTTGTGGCGGCGATGATGATCCTTGTTATGCTCACCCCTTCTACCTGTTTCTTCATAATCATCGCCAGATGATCGACCTCTTCTATCCGAGTCAGACTTCAATTCATGGCTACAAGACCTTCGATGATGCTTATGGCGCCTACTATCGTGTCTTATAACGCCATTTTCAAAGCTAGAAGAATCATCTGATTCATTGGATTCTGAACGCCTGTGACGTCTATGATGATGCCTTGAATGCCTTCTCTTCTTCACCATACCATCATCAGATTCATAACTCGAAGAATCAGAATCCCTTGATCGTCTATGACGTTTATGATGCTTGGAGTGTCTCCTGGACTTCAATGCACCTTCATCATCGTCACCTGAAGAATCAGAATCATCAGATTCCGAGCTTAAGTGATGATGCTTACGCTTCTTGTGAGCACGTCTTTTCCTACGCTCTTCCAACTCACTTTCATACGAGCTGTCACCATCATGGCTTGAATCGGAAGACCTTCTCTTTGATCTACGTTTTGATCTCTTATCTTTCTTTTCACTGTTCCTATGCTTCTTGCGACTCTTCCTCTTTGACTTTCTGACTTCATCGCTGCTTTCACTGTCACTATCAGATGCAGATACTGATCGTCTCTTATGCTTTTTCTTTAATTTCTTTTCATTCGCTTCAATAGCAGCTTCAAGCTTCTGCTGCCATTTCAGAGGGGCTTCCTTTTTAGCCAAAACACGCTTCTTTTTCTCCTCCACCAGCTGGATAAACGTCTTGGCGTCCATTCAGATGTAAAAACCAAATCAATATCTGCATTATGGTATGATGATGACCGGAAGTGCATCTCAAAGAGAGAATGATACAATGTTAGTTACTCTATCAATAAAAAACCAATCTTAATAAACTTCAATAAAAACATAAGAAACCACTAATTTGTTTGAAGCGCAGAAATATTGATTTAGACCGAAAGCAAAAATTAGTTTCCGACTCTTACCTTATTTGAATAGCAGATTCACTAAAGTTTGAGATTACTTAAACAAACCAAAATCCCAAACTTGCAAATGTTCAAATAGCAAATATCGGAAAGAATCTGCAATAAACAAGAAAGATATCAGCTTATGCAACAGAAGTTAACATAAACCATTGACAAGTACTGTAATAATAACTAGTAATTTCACCCATGTTTTGTACAATATCCTATCTCAAGCGAACCTAAACGAAGCATAAAAAACCCTCATTCCATACAGATCGAACAACTTTACTTCCAATCTCGGATGAAAATAGGCTCACAAACCTAATTACCTTGCAATCCTTGACATTTAAAAACGTGCCATTCAACGTCTATAAAGAAGATGTATCTAAAGTCAAGTGCTCGATAACAGGGGCGGATCTAGCTTAGAGCACGGGTATGCACGTGCATACCCTGTGTAAAATCTTGGTAGTGTAAATTTTTTGTTTTTTTTTCAGAGGTAACACTAATATACACTGGAAATTTGTGAGTGCACACCCTCTAAAATGGATGAAAAATTTGAGTGCATACCCAATCTAACTTACCTTTTCTGGGAAAAAAAAGAATGCAAAAAATTGCATTCCTGGCAATTTTAAGCAAAGGCAGTGTCAGGTTTTGAAGAAGAAGAAGGAGATAATGAGGCGTGCACTAGGTGTACGTTAAATGCTTTGTATTGAAGAAGAAGAAGGAGATAATGAGGCGTGCACTAGGTGTACGTTAAATGCTTTGTATTTTTAACTGGCCCAAGTGTAATGTAAAGTTTTGTTACTCAGCCCACTCCTTTTCTACCAAAGCCCAACCTACTAACAAAGATATAATTTACGAATACTAGTACAATTTTCTTTTCTTTTCTTTTATTGGGTTACCTTTTACATTGAGCTCCTTTGCTGAAAAAAAAACTTATGTTTTAATTTATGGTCAAGAATTAGGATAATTTACAAAAAAACTTTGCTACATTGAGCATTCAGCTATATAATGGGTTTCTTTTGTCATTTGTGTTGTAAATTAGCATGTTAAACTTTTTGCCTGCTATATGATGGGTTGTTGCATAATAACCACGTATTCAATTTCAACCACCTTATAGACATGTTTTAAGCATAAACTGAAAAACCTACGAAACCCGGAAAAACTCAACCCGAATAAAACAAACCTAATTTTTTTTTACTAAATATTGTGCATTCCCTATTCTTGATTCCTGAGTCCGCCACTGATTGCTAGTGTTGAACACGGGTTTTTATGTAGTTGTCGTTTAAAACGGTGACGTTTGAGTCGTTTCATTAATTGGGCTAAGAAAGAAAATGTAGGCCGGCCAACAAGCTAGCAAAAAGGTTTTTTTTCTAACAAAACTTCCTCTTAAAATATGTGACAAGTTACGAAAACTATCTTGAATTTTTAATTAATTTTTACTTTTTTATATATAACAAATTTTATTTATGAAACATGTAACAAATATCTACCAATTTTTTCATAAAAAATATACCGTTAAATAAAATATTTGAATTGCGAAAAAAAACAAGCCTAATATTCTAATGATTTGACGTATGTACGAATTTATAGGACTGTAACTTTAAGCCAGCCTCAATCGGTCTTTTGTGTTATGTCACTAACGAGTTAGAATTTAACCCGCGCGTTGCGGCGGGGGACGAATAAAAGAAACTTAAGGGGCCTTTTTTATTTTTTTTTTAAAATTTATGTAGCAGTTACAGTGTCACCGACCATTTGTGAAATGTATTATAGAGTAGCATCTAGTCATCATGTCTATAATGCGAACGATTTGCTGTGTTTTTGAAAGTAAATTCTAGATAACCTTAACAAAGTAAATTATAATGTTCAGTTGTGTACTTTCGAGGAAGTTTCCTCAAACTGTTATATATGTTTAATTATAATAATTTTTCA
>BQNB010072230.1:0-5000 GCA_026074375.1 Tanacetum coccineum
CAAAATTTATTAAATATTTTTATTTAATAAAAAGTGATAATTAAATATAATTTAATTATTTTCGTGTCGGTACGCGTTGTTTTTGTTTCTAAAATTTTACGAGGGTATTTCAGTCATTTTCTGCTTGTTTTCGGGTCTCAGGCAAAACTAAAAAGTTTTCCGGAATGTCGTTTTACATAAAATTGTTTTAGAGTCCGAGTTGTGAAAACGTGATTTAGTGGGTCGTTTTTGATAAGTCAACTTAGAAATAACATATATCTTCTCGTTTTCAAGTCAAATAAGTTAAAAATAAATTTGCACATGAGAGATATGTAATAATAAGTATAATTTATTATTTAAATATGTTTCGAAAAATTTACTGGTTACGCGATAATCGTTTTTATTTGGCAATAAAAGATCAAAAGTCAAAAAGTCAAGTCGGACCTGAAAAGTCAAAGGGTAAAATACTCATTTAAAATTTCAAAAATTGCAGTTGTTACTAGGGATGGCAATGGGTCGGGAAATTTCGGGGATCGTATTTACCATCCCCATCCCCGTTTCTCAGCCTCATCCCCATCCCCGTCCCCAATGGGGATCGGGGATCCCCACGGGGATTTGAGGATTTTTCGCCCTTATAAATTGAGCATAAAAATTACACAACTAAACGAAAATATAAAGAATTGACCTGTATAATGTCTTAGAATACATACGTTGTACATGGTTTGATTAATTAAAATGTCATTCAACTTTAAAGCATCGTAAATACTAAAATATCACATATACTATATAAATAAAATAGATCGAATGTGTGTATTCAGAAAAAATATTAATTGAATAATATATAGTTAGTAATTAACATTTTAAAAGTAGCCGATTCATTAAATATGACATATACATACAAATATACTTCAAGTATAATATTAGTCAATACTTACTAAGCTGTATCATGGACTTAAATGTTTGTACTTTTGGTCTGAATGAACTTGTTGATACTAGATGTTTCGTCGATAGGTGTTTATCTAGTTTAAGGGGGGTTGCATTTACCTATTGGATAAAGTTGTATCAAGTGGGACCGCTCCAGGACCCGCCCCAACAACTAACAACCCATAACGACAATAACTATAACAAATGGTGATTAGATGTAGAGAGTGAGGACATTTCGAGAAACAATATCCCCAGAATAAAGTTCAACAAATAGGAGGAGCTCACGGGAGAGCTTATGCGATAGACGGCGGAATTATAGGTTCTCAGGTCGTTCATTTCGAGGATGAATCTTATCCTTTTAGCTCAAGAGTGTAGCCCGTCTGTTAGCTCCATAAACAGTTCATGATTGTAAGGATTTGTAATGGTAAAAGTAATAACTTAAGAATGAGATAAGGTAGTTCCAAGTTAGGCCTTGAGATTTTTGCTGAGTGGTAAGACACCATTGTGTTTCTAGATCTTTTTCGCGGATTCCAATGATTATTGGGTTCAAATTAGTTACTATTTTTCATATTGGATACATTAAGCCCACTCATTTATATTTTATTATGTACATATAAAGACAGCGTGTCCATAATTTATGTAAGTCAAGAAATATAAACTTATGGTTGTGTGATTTACAATTGCATTTATTTAACTGAAGCAGGCGTTCAATCCTTTCAATAAAGAGATTATAAATCACCCTACTTAATAATTTCCGATGCAATACGCGTACTTACATAACCTTCAAGGTGGTGGATGACATGACGATGCTGGTGCTCTAATGAGTATGAAACAAATGTTTAAAACTCGTCTTCGGAGACGGGGAGTAAAACTATCAGGCGAGATTGACATAGTGTTCCAAAATAGTTGATGAGTATATAGTTATAGTAAATAATATATAAGTCTTAGGACGCGAGTGAAACAATAACATTTATCATTATCAAATCCTATAATACAAGTCCCGCCCATACAAGACTTGTAATACTTAGATTCATACATAATCCCATGTAAACAAAATTGTGACGGTTTTCGCGTAATACGATATTGTATGAAGTCCTGAAAAAAATATTTTTAGAGACCATTGTTTAACTTACAATGTCTGAGAACGTAGTGAGACCATTGTGCAACTCACAATGTCTAAGAAGTAAAATGAGACCATTGTAAACTTCTTAATGTCTCGAGGTGGGTAAATAAGTCCTTTGTGCAAACTCACAATGTCTTAGAATTGTTCTGGTATTATTAATAAAATAATCTCTTATATAAATAAATGTACATTATACGCAAAAGGAATGTAAGCATATATATTATATATATGTATGTCATGTAAGCACTCAATGTAACAAGTAATGTAAGCAAGTAAGCAAGTAAGCAAGTAGTGTGTATGCACTTCGAAAATGTTTGTTGTATGAAGTCCTGAAAAAAATATTTTTACGAGACATTGTTTTAAACTTACAATGTTGACGAACGTTAGTGAGACCATTGTGGCAACTCACAATGTCTAAGAGTAAATATGAGGACCAATTGTGTAACTCATAATGTCTGATGTGTAAAAGACACATGTGCCAACTCACAATGTCTTTAAGAAATGTGTCTGGTATTAATATAAATAAACTCTTTATATTAATATATGTAATTTTTCGCAAAAGGAATGTAGCAATTATATATTTATATATATATATGTCATGTAAGGCACTCAATGTACATATGGGTAAACGTAAGCAGGTAAGCAAGTAAGCAAGTAGCTAAGTAGTGTGCTATGCACTTCGTAAATGTTTGATTGTGATGCCATGTTAGTGGAAAACGGATATTGTCTAGGTATCACATGAAACCTATGTTCTCTATATCCATCTGTGCTCTGATACAAATCTGAAAAAATCCCCAAAACATGTAGTCGCAGCGGAAGGATATACTGTCTGAGTGGGAGTTACGTCCCATAATGCTACAGCACAGATACAAGAGAACGAACTCTAAATGTGCGGTTTGAAAAATATCTCGTGATTTCTTTGAATTGTTATATACAATTTGTCTTTAATTGCCATCACATGAAAGGCTTGAAACAACTAAACGTGGATTTGATCATTGGTATGTAAGTAGAAATCCCTTGAATGAATCTTTGGTCAATTTAGACTCCAATGCTTCATCATGGTAAGCCATGCATCAATTCACCTAAGTAATAAAACTTGCTTTAAAAGGGTCAACATAAAGTTGGTGAGTTCATAGGCTTTGTTTAAGTATAAAGGTGGACCAAAGATTTTGCAAAGTGTGTCATCTGTATAACCATTTCAACCCTTTTATAATAGTCACCAAATTGTACGTATGTTAGGTGTGACCGTAAATTGTTCAAAGTTTGCATGATAATTAAAAACTATCACGAAAATTGTTTTCAGTTATGTATTGCTCGTTAAAGTGATTACGGATTACTCATAAATTCATTGAAACCAATGCAATATGAAACATTGTAGGGTGTCCCTCCAAGGAACACCCGGGCAGTAATAAAAACCAGATGTTACCATCGCATGTGTCACTCTCCAAGAAAACGATTCAGGGCAGTATTGAATATGTACCCACTCCTCAGGTGTCAACTATTAGATACACCCGGGGACGGACAGTAATGAATATGTACCCCTCGCAGGTGTCCCCTCCAAGAACACCCAGGCAGTAATGAATATGTACCCCTCGTAGGTGTCCCCTCCAAGAACACCCGGGCATTTACTTGTAGTTATCAGTTCAATCCGCTTAAGCTAATCCGTAATCATTTCAAAAGTAAAGTATGTATTTGTGACCAAAAATGAAGTCAAGTAATGTATCCCATAGCGAGCTATGTAAATGAGTGTGTAAACCAATTTGTAATCAACCATGTAAATGCATTTGCAAACAAGCATGTTCTCACCCCAAAAATATATGTAAAACAAGTAAAACATGGGGCTATAAAAATCACCCTCGATGTTTTGTAGAACTGATTGGCTGGATTGACACATATTATGCACAACACAAACGGAAATCAGCAACGCTCGATCAAGGAAGATGCGGTTTATCCTTATTCGGGGGCTATGTCCATAAGCCTAGTGAATAATGTATTTGATGTTTTCGAATGGCATGTTTTACATCATCGCGGACACGTTGATAATAAAGATTAGAATCTCAGGTGTGTAATAGTTTGGTGGTTGGTTAAATAAAATAAATCGAAAAGTAAACGCAAAGCATGTAATATATTCCGTATATATTACATATGAAAAATTGAACAAGTATATAATTCATATCGTGAATTATATAACCAAGGAAAACAACCAAAAGCATAATTCAAAAAGTATATAATATACGACATGTATTATACATAGGGAAAGTATTATATAAGAGACGTAAGAAAATTAATTAGAACAACACATTTCGACACGTGTTCGGAAGATCACCAACTTAATTAATAATAGTTCTTGTATAAAAGTAAACGCACGTTTTAAAGTTTTTACTTTGTCTATTAATCGGGAATTATAAAATAATATTTTATAATTTAGTATTTTGTTTCCTCGACGGGTCTTAGTTTTAAACTAGTTGTCTCTTTTTCAAAAGCGTCTAGGTTTTTCGTTTTATTACCGGGGCGTTATTGTATAATTTACAATTTAATAATCTTAAAACTATATAACTTAATCCTTTTTATCGGGTTTCCAAGATAATAAAAGTTTTACACGAAACATACTAAGTATAGAGATTTATAGAAATTTCGGCATGGTCTACTCGTTTGTAAGACGTTTCCCATTTTTACAAAACTCAATGCTTTTTCCACCTTAATCAATCCGTGTTGCAAATACGTGTGTTTCAATATATATCGAACTAAACAAAATAATAAATAGCACATTTTATGTAAACCATTTCTTTAAACCACCATTAGATCCGGTTTTATATTTATAGAATCTTACGATATATTTATTAGTTGATTTATATAAACCAAACGCCCCCTTGCTGTAAAACAGCGAACCAAACACGCCTCTTTGGTGTTTTCTGCTAACCTAAACGCACCCTATCCGATTTTCTGCTATACACAAACGCACTTATTTTAATTT
>BQNB010072230.1:10000-18030 GCA_026074375.1 Tanacetum coccineum
TATGCTTACCAGGACGTCATCTAACACCTTGTTTGTGATTGTTCAGTGTTAACTCAATCTTAGTACAGGTCTTTTTTTACCATATACATTCCATATCCAATCATACCTATGGACTTTGTATTTTAACTTGGGATTATCCTTGGTTGGGATCCTCGGTTCTTTGGTTGGATCATAGGATGATTCCTAACTAGCCACATTATGACTTCAGGATTCGTCGTGAAATTAGATGTTGTTTGGGTATAAGATCGAACCATAAAACCTTTTCTGCAACATACATTGAGTCGAATAGATCATATTTTAATTACATTTTCTCCCCTTATTTTAAATAATAAACACTTAGTTTTTTGAAATACCTTGTGATTAAAATATGTCTTGAAAAATCTGTGGGAGAAAATATTGTCAGCATGAATGGTTTGGAACATTTTGATAATGTTTTGAATACATTAGAATGGTCGTTTATGATGTATCCAAGAACATTAAAACTTTGTTTTTCGAAAAAAATTACTCCCCCTCAACAATAAAGGACCCAATTGAGAATTGTTGTTTTTGAAAACATTGTGAGGGTTGGAGTGTGTTGAACACACAATTTTGAAAGGGATTAATGATTGTCATCGAGAAATTCTTGAAAAATTTGTTTAAACTTTTTGAAATTGAATAAAAAACCTAATGTTAGAGGAACTTCTCTTCTAACGTAAGGGTAAGCGCCACTGAAATGTACACTATTCCTTTTTCTTGATAGCTAAAAACATTGAATGTCTGTAAAGGAACAGCTCAAGACTGAGGAAACGTTAATTTTTCGTTGTTGAGGACAATTAATAAAACATTCCTTTATTTGAAGTCCGGGTTATGTACTGATATTTGCACATAAGCCATTTAGAAAATTAGAAATGACATGTTTTGAAACTATTTGCAAACTCTCGCTCGAACTTCATTTACACACCCGTGTCAATGTTTTAATGACATTTCTAAGCAACGTAACATGTTCGATTCCAAGAGACATGTCGAGAAGAATCTTTTTGGAAATTTTCTGATTTTCTGATTTTGTATTTTCTTTTTGAAGTTTTATATTTTTGTATTTTGCTTTTCTCAAAAATATGTACATGGTGATGTTTGATGATGATATCAAGCAGTCTCATTTGTCAGAACCTCCAATTCCGCTGGAGTCAAACATCTCATACCAATCCTTCTGACAAGATACTTAAACCGAATACATCAGAAGGGCTTTGTAAACATGTCGCTATGGGTTTTAGTTCTGACCAAAACTATTCAATTATACCATTCTTTCAACCTGTTCCTTCTGAAGGTTGATAACGAGGAGTATGGATGTGCTTTGTTCGCGAATGCTGTACGGGGTTGCATGATATTGCTATGGCTGACTGAGAGTCGCAGTAAGTATCAACGGGTATTTTGTGTTGTTGACAGCACCATAAATCTTGTTGCGCTGTGTCCTAAATCCACATTCTTGAAGCACAACTTGCAGATAAGTGGATTTTGATCCTTGTTATATATTTATATTAATTTATATTTATTTATATATAAAAAGGAAATAGATTTCGCGAGTCAAAAATATCACTTGGTTTCCTAATATGTACATCATCCCATGAAAATAAGGAAGTTTGATTGAATTTTGATAATATCTGTGTATCCATCTCTATATATCTGGCCATAAGGGCTTATAAGTGATGATATTTTATAAATTTTAGGTATTGGGTACAATTGTGGGTATTTGTTGAAGCGTAGAAAAGTTTTGGTGGTTCCGGGAATGCCTAAACGTATTTTATCGCGAAACGAAATCACTTTATGTAACCAATAAAAATAAAATGAACAAAGTTAATAATTATACTCAAAATAATTACTTAACACTTGCTTGATGTAACATTTAATTGTTTGATGCCCGTTTACATTGAACGATAATTTTTAGCTTACGCGATTTAACTTAACGATTACGATTTAAAAGCAAACGCGTACAATACTAAAAATACATAGTGAATATATTGACGTCGTAAATGACCCTAAAACACGGAGTGTTATAACTTGAGTAAAATCATCTTACTTAGAATCCAATTTGTTGTTGAGTAAGATCAGTATAAAGTTAAATAAATCTTACTTAGAATCCCAATTTGTTGTTGAGTAAAATCGGTCTAAAGTTAAATAGAGATACTATAAAGTTTTAGTATGTTAAGAAGTGAACGTTTTATTTAACTAAATTATACGTAGACTAACTCAAACTATTATTTGTTGCAACCAGAAAAGAAAATACAATACATAGAGATTTTCTTGAAAAAATAAAGTAGATTAACTACTCACATACCAAGTTGCAACTTAATCACTTCATAAAAGACTGGTTACTAAAATATGCATCATAGTGCGAGTCATAGATAAAATATAGCTTATTAGAGACCCTCAAAAACCAATTATATGCATATCCTCGTCATTTTCATATCGCAACACACCAACTTATCCCTCAACTCCATAACTCAACATAAACCAAACCGCTAGATTAGATACATACATTTCAATATAGTCTTGTATTAATGTGTTTTAGTATAGTCTTGTATTTTACTTTTTTGAGTCGATTAAAACGTTCTACTAATTATGTGGTAAGAATATGTAGTTTATATAAAATAAATGGGTGGTTGATTAAATAATTGTGTCTTATATACAAAGTTAACAAAAACCAACTACGTTAAATGCCTAGATAGCTGTTTACCATAAGTGTATTTTGGCGAATTGCTTTCATTTCCACATCTTTGGTTGTGTTTTTTTTTTTTGAAACGGTGAACTTTCATTAATAAACAAAAGATTACAAATATAACAAGAAAACACAGTTCTTGATACAACTAGCCAATACAAAATCTAAAACATGATTATCTCTGAGAAACTAGGCACATGTTCATCAGCATATCTCTGACAATGCTGAAAAGAATTTCCCCTGAGTCTATCCCAAACACCAGGAAGAAACTTGTTCACCTAAATTCACCAAAAAATCATATCTCCATGACTACATTTCTCATTACTTAGAAACCAAAGATCAAACCACCAACTCCATACTGATCAAGGTTACCAAGCAACAGGCCTCATCATGAAAGATATAGCCCCATTCACATCAGTTGAAGGGCTATACCTAACTAGCTACATTTCCTAACCATTGACTATCAAACCAATAGAGCAGCTCTTCCTCACTCCAATGGTTAAGACAGACAAGAGGATTAGGCATCACTAGCTAGGGAACACACAACCAACTGGGCTAGCTCAGTTGGCCACCAAGATTTCTTAGGGGCTTGGGGAGGGGATGTTTGGCTAGGGGAGGTCTCAAGTTCGAGTCCCGCCCAAGACTTTTACCCCTTCAGGCGGAATAGGAGAAAGTACAGACGGGTTCAGGGTACAACATACTGCCCAATTGGATGTCGCTGCTGGACCTGAACCACTAACAACTAACAAGCCGTTCTAAAAAAACTAGGGAACACACTCCTTCAACTGAATCCATCCTATCCTCCTTTGATAGAGTAAAGATTGGACCAAGTTCCTCATAACCATGACTCACTCTTCCAATCCAAATACTCTACCCACCCAGGCTAAATACCCTTCACAATGGAAAACCTTCCTAATGGTACATTTAACTAGTTAGCATCTCAAATTGACCAATAACACCCAAATAGTCCCTCCCAAGGCCAAACTGTAAAGGATATTATAGTCAAAAGAGAATACTACCCAGAAAAACTCCAAGTTATTAGAATTCTCCATTGCATAGCCTGCATATCAGAGAAATATCCATGTTTAAGTTGGATACATCTGAATGAACACCAAATTCATCATTTCCAAACACCCTTAACACTTCACTGCCACAGTTATATCATACTCACAAACTGAATATCCCATAGCTCTGCAACTTTCCTCACTTCAGCAGAGTTTCTAACTCTTATATTCATAATCTTTAGATTGATTACTTCATTGATTGCTTTGAAAAGTGTTTCAGGATCTCTGTTTTCTCCCCTGAAAATCCTTTGATTTCTTTCCTGCCAAATATAGTAGATCATAGCAGAAAAACTAATTCTTCTCACAACACTCTAAATGTTCTTCCCATGTTTAAACTTGAGCAGATCAGTAACCACTTCATCCCATTTATAGACAGTCCTTGTCATGTTCATCATAGGAGCCAATCTATTCCATACATCCTTAGAACAGTCACAGAGGAAAAATAGGTGGTCATGTGAGTCATTTACTTTCTTGCACAAAGAACATAGCAATCCAGTCTTTGTCCCCCAAGCCATAATCTTATCCTGAGTCAATAATCTACCAATCATGGCAGTCCATAAACAGAAAGAGTGTTTGGAAATACACCATTTGAACCATACTAGCTCATACCACTTAACTTTTTCTTCAGTAGCATTTAAGGATTTCATTACCTATTTGATAAAGGCACCAACTCATCATTGTTACCCTTCCGTTTTACAATATCCTTTACATCATTTTTCAGTTTGGGCACTTGGATCTTCATGACCTCAAGATCATTATTCCTCCACTCACTAGGCCATTTCCATTTTCCCTCATTAATCATATCAGCAAGTTTAATCATTCTAGGCATTCTAGCATCATATAAATCTTTGTAAGTGATTTTCTCAATTAGTAAACCACTGTTATGCCACCTATCAGACCACATTTGAATTTGTCTCCCATTTCTAACTTCATACTGTAATCTACTAGCAATTTTATCCCTTACTTCAAGAAGGCACTTCTAATTCCAACTATCATTTACATTAAATTGGGTATTCCAAATATTTTGGTCTTTTAGCCTCATCATATGCACCCATTTCAAATAATCCTTTTTTGAAGCAAGATTCCATAAGTTTTTAGCCAGTAAAGCTTCATTCCAAGTTTCCAGGTTCTTTATACCCATGCCTCTAAATTCTTTTGGCTTGCAGACTTATTTCCATGACAGCTTTACTTTACCTCTACCAGGATCCCAATTACTCCACAAAAACCTTTTGAGAATCCCATTAATTTCTTTGATTACAGATTTAGGAAGTTTGAACACTGAGGCCCAATACATACTCATTGACTCAAGCACATAAGCAATGAGCATAAGTCTTCTATCATATGACAAATATTTGCACTTCCAATCATCTTTTCTTCCTTTTATCTTATCAATAAGAATTTAATAGTCCTTAACTCCTAATCTTTTGTTGATTAAAGGAACTCCCAAATACTTTGTTCGAAGAGAGCCTTCTCTGAATTGTATAATGCTTCTAATCTGATCCTTCTCTGCTTCAATAAGGCTACCAAAATATAAAGTACTCTTAATTAGGTTAGGGAATAAACCTAAAACAACACTAAACTCTTGTAGAGCCTCTTTAATAACCCTAGCAGACAAGGAATCACCATTACAAAAAGTTATCAAATCATCAGCAAAGCACAGATTAACCAGCTTAATCTCTTTACATCCATAGTGGTATTTGAAACCATTATTATTCCTGATCCTCCTTTGAAGCAATAAATTCAGAACTTCCATAACAAGAGTGAAGATGTATGGAGACATAGGGTCTCCCTGTCTTAGACCTCTCCCCCCCTTTAAAGTACCCATGCCTTTCACCATTAATACATATAAAGAACCTTGTAATCTTCACACATTTCATAATCCATCTCACCATCTTGTTAAGAAATCCAAATTTCTTTAAAATGGTCTCTAAAAATTCCCAATTGATAGTGTCATAGGCTTTCCGAAGGTCAATCTTCCTAGTACACCTTTTTGGACCATTCTTTCTATCATATCCTCTCAGAATCTCTTTTGATAACATAATGTTATCCTGTATTACCCCTTTCCAGAATAAAAAAAGCACTTTTGATTGAATCTGAACCAACTTCTTTAAGGAACTTTTGATTCTATTAGTAATTATCTTGCTAATGCACTTGTAAATACATTACAGCAAGCTATAGGCCTAAATTCTGATACTTTGTTAGGTGTTTGGATTTTGGGGACTAAAGTTATCAAGGTAGCATTTATTTCCCCAAGCCATTGTCCAGTATTGAAGAATTCCTTAATAGCTTCACTTACATCCTTGCCAACTACATTCTAAGCTCTCTTAAAAAAAAGATGAAAAACCATCAGGCCCCATGAGCTCTATTATCTCCAATATCAACATATGCATCCTACACTTCATTAACACTTTATACTCCTCACCATAAAGTCATCTTCTTCATGAGTAAGAGTATTGCAGAACAAATCATCACCTGCACTTAATACATAAGCTTCATAACTAGTCCCCAAGAATTATTGAAAGTGTTTGACAAACTGAATTGGAACTTCCTCTTGAATAGATTTCACTTCATTTTCATCACAGATAGTATCAACTCTGTTCCTACTTCTCCTTCCTTTAATCACTTTATGATAGAAGGCACTATTCTTATCGTCCTCATTTAGCCAATCAATCCTTACTTTTTGTGCCAGTAATTTCTCTACATCTTTAACTGCTCAGCTGTTAATCAAATAGCAACATCAATACTCTGATTTTTAACAGAGTTGTTGTGATCCCTTTCTACTAAAGGCTAAGCCTCCTGAAGTTTAACTCTTAAGGCCTCAACTCTAGCAGTTAGATCTTTATTTTTCCAGTTAAGCTTGTTCAGAATTGGCTTTAAAGACTTCAATTTCTTCACCAAATAATACATCTTGTACGCTTGAACTTGGGTATTTACTCCACAAAAACCTTTTGAGAATCCTATTAATTTCTTTGATCATAGATTTAGGAAGTTTAAACAATGAGGCCCAATACATACTCATTGACTCAAGCACAGCAGCAATGAGCATAAGTCTTCCAGCAATGAGCTGGAAAATGGCATGAATTCCAGCAAACTCTTTATGAAACCTCTCAGACACCATTATTCTATCTAGCTTCTTTAACACATTGTTATTAGCATTCCTCAAACTTTTGGTCCAGGTATAGAAGAAACCTGAGCAACCAATAACCTCAATTTCAATAGCATTAATGCAATCTCTGAAATCTTGCATCTCCTCAGTCACATGAGATCCACCACTTGAGTGTTCCTAAATATTAAGAGTTGTAGGATCCCGTAACACTTCACTTCATAGAATCAAACACGAATTAGAACTAGAAAGGAGAAAGAAAGAGTTGTTCTAGAGAGAGAGTTTAGAAGAGAGAGAGAGAGATGAGAGAAAAATAGGAAAGTGGAATAAATTAGAAAATGAACAACTAGCTTTTTCTAAATAAGAAAAAGCTTATATACCCCGTCACGTTAAAGGTACGCGCGGGATATTTAACTAGGACCCGGGCTCGGGTTTTGCTTGGGATTAAACCCGAAACATATACAATATTAGATTCACTATCGAGCCCGATTCCCGATAATATCCTATTACAACGTTAACTAATTAGAGACCGAAGCTCCATCGTAGAGTGACCGAGCTTCCTTGTTCGACTCAATAAATTGAGGCTAACAATCTCCCCCGAAGTGAGGTCTTGAACACGGGAACGAGCTTCCTTTATTGACTCAATAAAATTGAGGCTAACAATCTCCCCCAAAGTGAGTTCATTGATGACACTCCTTCATGAGATCAGTGAGATTGCTTTTGTCGTTTAAGCTCGAGTGTTCTTGGTCTTTATCTTTGTTCTTTGTTGTAGGTTTGTTCCTTCATGCTTTGCGATCTTGACTTTGAGCCTTTGTCATTGTCTTTATCGTCTTTGCCATCTTGCGATCTTATGTCTTTGACCAACATGCTCATACTTTTGCATTATCTTGAAAGCTTCAAATCAGAGTTTGCGGAAGTCTTTGTCTTTAAATCTTGAGCTTTCTAGATAGTATGTCTTCGTAGATTGAGCATTTAAATGGCATTGATGGAATTCATCACATGAAGTAAGGAGCAACTACTATTGATGGAATTCATCACACGAAAATGTAAGACAAATGTAAGACAAATTTCAGTTTAGAATGAGGACAAAATAAATTTGGATATTTAGCAAGAACGTGTCTATTGAGACGAGTAAGGAGCAAGCCATATGGCAACATAAAATCATTACGAT
>BQNB010072231.1:15024-32506 GCA_026074375.1 Tanacetum coccineum
AAAATAGACCAAAGCCCAACATGACAACCAACAGGTCACTACATCAAATAACCCTAAATTTCCAAAACAACAAAAGTAAACATAATTAAACCTACAGATGCAAGAAAGACGGGAAAACGTACTAGAAATTGATTGTAGCAAAATCCGTATCCATGAACACATGTAAGTGTTCAAAAAGTACATGAAACTGGTTGAAATTATTGAAATTAAACCGCGAAAATTCCATTTTGTTGTTGAATCTTGAACACGAAAGAAATATCCAGTAAATCAAACCAACATTAAGAAACGCGCGGTGCTGATCTGATGTTGACTATATGGGTGTTCATGAGTTTTTGGGAGGTGTCTGGTATTGTGTTGAAATCGTATATGTGTGTGAGTAGACAAATTGGGTATAGGACACGGGCTATTTTAACGTGGGCTGGGTTACTTTGTATGGGTTGGGCCAGCAAAAGTGCTTAAGGTGAACAGTGTATGCACATCTCTAATGAAATATAGTATAATAAGCAAAATTACTCGCGCGTTGCTGCGGGCGTTAATTTTTCGCGCGTTGTTGTGGGGCATTATTTTTTTTTCCGGGTTTATTTGTTCAGGCTTTTTTTCGAGTTTATTTTTTCGGGCTCATGTTTAATAATTTTTTTTTTCTCATATTAAATGGCAATCGCGCATTACTGCGGGGTATTTTTTTTTCTTATTTATGGCGAAAAAAAAGGAGGGGGGATTATAAAGTTTTTTTTTTCCCCGATGAACAGTAACACCGCCGGCCGTGCCAATGTGCTACACTGTTCATTGATGAACAGTAGTCCGAACACTGTTCATTCGATGAACAGTGTTTTGGCATCTTGAAAGGGGGACACGTAGCATGTGAAATGAGTATATATATAATAGTCGATTAGCTTTTCATTTTCACATAGCTTGATAACTGAATTTCCCTCTCACTTTGTAACAGTAATCGTTCAACTACATTTCACTAATAACAAACAAAGCTTTTGACTATCAATTCCTTTCTTAATTAGGATCCTAGAGGTGTATATCGTCGACCAACATGAAGACCACATAAGCGACCGACCATTACCGTTGGTCTTAAATTTAAGCTTGAACTTGGACACCTTTTTCTACTTTAATTTAGCTAAAATCAAATCGGATTACCAAAATATTTTTAGACTATTTCTTAGATCACTTAGATAAGTAAATGATCATATATAATATAATAATACGTGCTAATATGAATGTGGTCAGAACCCTAATAAGTTCAATTTTCGAGTCATAATGAGTCCAACATTATCGGCCTGTCAGATGAGGATGTATCTAGTTTGCTTAACATGACATGGTTTCTAATGAACACTTTTTGGTTAGCCGCACTCTCGAATTTTCTTTGTAGCGGGTTGAGCTTGGATTATGAAGACTCGTCAAGCCATTGACTCGATTATGTGCTTACCTTAAGCCTTATAGTCGAGCTCGTGTTGGAACTTTTGTGGAGTTTGGCAAGTTTTCATGTTCAAATAGAGCAAAAGTAAGACTAGTTAATGCAGCAACTAAATGCAAGTGATACAAAGCACATGGTACATGTCTTTAACAAGAAAACAACTTTATGTTGACTAAGTAAAAAGGTAGGAGCAATGGGGGTAGATTTGGATGTGAACAAAATAGTTGAAACCATTAGCCATGTTCCTAATTTTTTCTCGTCGTTATACATATAAACGTGTGCGTCCCCTTAGGTTCGAAAATATTTCCGGACATATATTAATTCATATATGGTCATAATCCAACAATAAACACACACAAATATAAACGTCCCTAATAGAATGAATCATGTTGCGTGTTCTCCTATTTGCCAGCTCACGTGTTACTGCTCCGCAATCATAATTTTGTTGTTATCATTCTCTCGTGGTTAACAACACGAGTCTGCATCAAATCCTGAGGTTCGTTACATGCGAGACGCATTGAATTGAGCGCGTAAACACCTTTTGAGGACAGGGAGTTTGGTCCCGTGCAGAGCTCTTTAACAGTTTTGTTATCATCTGCAGATCAGTGAAACAACATCATATGTTATCTCATTTATTTATTTACTAGAGGGTGTGTCTGAATCGTTCTTAAACTAGCTGCATAAAGTCCAACAGCTCGTCTAAGCCTACACAAATAGTATACTAGGTCCCCCGACAAGATAGATACTCTTGACCCACGTCGCATATAAAAACCAGCGACTCTTGTCTTTAAACCAAGCAAAAACATGCTTCCATGACAGAAACACGCTTCTTGAAGCTTTTGCGTTTAAATTGCAAAAATCAGCATCTAAAAAAGGGGTTCGCTTCATATTTGTATGAAATATATATGATACAAGCAGTAAAGAACTAACGATACACTAAAAAACTATCGGAATATTTATGCTATGTGATCTATTTTTGTTAGCAACCTACAGCTAATCCTTATCAAAATAAAGAAGAGTCTCACAAGATCAACCACAACTTGTGTAAAATGAAGAAAAACAATCTCGTTTGGTACTAGAAAGTCTAGCACAGTGCTTGAGCTCTGCTCGTTTCCATATCACGATAAGTTGACATAAAGAAAAAAGTGTGTTGACCTGCAAAGAATAGGTAACAGAATAGTGTTAATTTGTGATTCTTGAGTTTGTCTTAGTCTTAAATACGTAACCTATCATGTATAAATACAATAGGAAGACACTAAGCATCTTTAATTGTGTAAATCTCCAGCGAATAAAAAATGTAACAAATAAAAAGTGAGCTATAATGGGAACATGCAAATGAGACCTCAACAATCAAATTGTATTATAGCTTAGAATAGTGAATTGTGAAATTTTGACAATAATGGTCACCTGCAAATGGTAAAGATGAAAGAGAAAGGAAAATGAAAATAAAGCACTTACCAAAATTATCGTTGAGAAAACAAGAAGAGGACCAGACCACAGTACCGAGAGGAAGACCCCATGGTGATCCAAATACTTCTGACCAGCAAAGCTTTTCCAGTTATCGCTCAAGACGGCGTTTAGTCGTTCAGCAAGATACACACCAGCCACTGCACCATCATTTATAATTAGAGATGCCATGCAATTGACGCAAACTGAGATCTGTTATAAGCTGCTTGTGTTTCATTTCAAATAGGCCAAATGAGTCAAGTTTTATAAACATAGCTAATAGGGTAATGGGTCACCCGGGTTGGAAGTCACCCGAAATATAATTTCAATGCTTGCGTGATACAGCATCCTAAACTGTTTATTCAAAGATTTAGAGTTGCATTGTAATACTGTTTTTGTAATCATAACTAACAGTTTAATACATTATTTTGGTTGTAAAGAAAGTTAAAAAACCGACAATAGAGTGTTGGTCAAACCAACTGACTCAACCTGTATCAGCATACTAAACATAAACTGTCTTAACACATTAGCTTGTGCCCATTTTGACCCAATTTGAAGATGATACGTAGTAGTTGCTCAAGGGATAGTAAGCCTACACGACAGAAGGATCAAGTACACCTGAAAGTTGATATTCTTCCTCGAGGTGAGAATTACTATTAGCATTATAACGTGAAATACGCCCACTAACCAAGGTTCCTGAGAGATAGGTAAGACATAGTAAAAGCCTAAAAGGGATGTCAGTTAATAATGCATGCAGGCAATTAGCTATTAAAAGATGTTAGATAGAGTCATAAAGATAGCAAAATGAAAAGGCGTAATCTCACAGACATTAATGTATAGTCGAAAACGTTAGCGATGTGTCATGCATCCGGCGAAAATTAGCCATAGTTTTTATATAAAAGAAATTTTTTGTCACGTAAAGGTCAGAAAGCCGTTTTAGCTTAAATACTCAGTTTCAAACCTGAATGCTAATTAATGTTTCTTATAGACATTTGAGGCTTCAATATCAAAAGATACCATGGTTTGTGTGTACCCGACTGATTTAAGCCAATACCATTGACAGTTCTACTATAGAGATAATACAGTTACATTCAAATATTCGGAACAGATTTATGAGTCGTGTATTTATACTCTCTTTGTTATCTACTCATTACATTCAAATATTTGGAATCAACTAAGCTAATGGCTTTACTTACGCCAACTTCGGGTGAAAGAAATAAGATTATTAGGAAAAGGGAGTTTCCGATGATCTAAATTTGTTCATGTCTAGTTAAGACATAGTGTAGTATTAGTTGCGAGTATATAACTTTTCTTCTAAAAAGACTACAACGGACTCGAATACCTCTGATCTATACCATGGATGCCCAAAAGACTAAAGGATGCCCTAAAAGAGCATACATGAACATAACCTCCAAAATGATCACAAAATAAACCCATATAAGAATATAGTTGTACAACTAGGTATAAATGTATAATGTCTTTCCAACTTGGATTCTCTGATTCACGCAGAACATGACACCACCATATGAACATGGCTTAAAGGATTATTAGGCCAAATTAAAGAAGTATTGCACCCCCTATAAAATCATGAGTGCACGCCGCTTGCCTCATACGATGGCTGTTGATTCTCATAAATATTACCTTAACGATATCCATATATATCCTTTAAGATCACCTTCATCAAAACGCAGAGAAACTTTCTTAAAATAGATGGTACCGGTGAAAATATCCTGTCATAATAAGAGTAAGTTGTACCATGAGTTTGTTTTTAAACACTATACTTTGCAATTTTACATCGTATTAGTAATCGTTGTAATTGATCCCAATACACCTTAAAACTAGTTTGAAGGATTTCTCATCCATTTACTCAGGGACGGAACCAGGACCAAATATAACCGGGTGCACAATTTTTTTTGAACCGTAGCTCTAGAAGCACTTTTCGATGGATCGGGTGCATTTAAGATACATTTAGGAAAAATCGATGTTTTTTTCAAGAATTAACACTAAATTGAAACAATTCATAGGGTTCCCGGGCACCCGCGAGAACCCCCTGGTTCCGTCCCTGCATTTAGTGCAATAAATCTTCTATGTACAGTTTTGTATAAACACGCATTTAGTCACTTATTTGTTGTTGTTTCTCACAAAGACTGATAAAACCAAGTAAAGGTTTTCTTAGTTCTTCTGTTCTATTATTATCCATTATTTCTCGTTACTGGCCTCCCCTTCATCTCCCTCCAAGTCCATTAAATAACTTTTTTTTGAAAAACAAGTCCAATGAATTGTTGACTTTGACTCGTGAGCACAAAAATATATCACCTTCACGATTTGAAGCTGACATGGATCAACTATGTTACAAATTAGATATGGAAATTATTTTCCGTCTTTTCATGAAAAAAAAATGTACTTGCTGATTATTTCTTGAATTGAACAAATCAAACGTAACTTTGCAGCTAAAACTTGGTAGGGTGCTACTATTGGTATCATTAACCTCCTAAAAAGTAAAAAAAAAATACAAAACATTTTTTTGTCCCCAGTTACAGTGCAACACAGTTTTTTATCTGTTTCGTACTTTTTGCCAGTTTGATACTTTTGACTTTTTAAACTTTATATTTTTTGTTCCGCATTTTCCGTTTCACAGTTTTACAATATAAACAAAATTATAAAAAATAAAAAAACCCAAAAAAATGAGGGTACATATAGTGTTGGGAGGTCTTTATAACATGAGCCAACTTGGAATTATATCTATATACTATGTGTGACATTAAACGCTGTCGTTTTGACAGCCTTGCTACAGTGCTCGGCTTATTGGGCTCTCATTTTGGGCCGGCCCAATTACAAATTTTTTTAAAATTTTATTTTAAGTAGGCAACTTTAAAAAAAAATTGCTCGTCACAAAATAGATTTTTTTTACAAAAGTACTGATTTATTCAGATCAAAAAATATCCGCAACATAAGGCCCAACACATAAGCTCATATAAAAAAACAAACTATTAAACATGAGACCGAAAAAATAAACCCGCACAACATAATATTAAAAAAAAAAGTTGCCCAGCACAAAATAGGAAAAAAATTACAAAAGTACTGATTTATTCAGATCAAAAAATACCCACGACATGACGCCCAACACATAAGCCCATTAAAAAAAACAAACTATTAAACATGAGACCGGAAAAATAAACCCGCACAAAATACAAAAAAAAAACATTAACGCCCCTCATCAACGCGCGGACAATCATGCTTAACACCTATTTACTCAAATCTCATAAAATTATACTAAAAAAAACCCAAACAGCCAAAAAAACAAACCTTTAAACATGAGACTCAACACATAAGCTCATATAAGAAAAAAAACAAACTGTTAAACTTGAGACCGAAAAAATAAACCATCACAAAAATAAAATTAACGCCCCGCAGCAACGCGCGGACAATCATGCTTGTTTATTTCTATAAAAGTCAAATATTTGACCTTTCTAGCTTTTTTTTTTCTTTCAATCCAACAATGGTTACACACATGTCGACAAAACTAGCTACTCATATTTCTAGTATACTCATCTATAATGTGTACATATATTGGTTTTTGGATGTAATCTACATGACTAATTAACCATAGAAGTCATGCAAAAGTAGGAGTATCCACATATTGAAAGTAGTCGACCAACACCAAATGACCTATGTGGTAAGGTTTTTGGTTTACCCACACATGAGGTTAAGAGTTCAAACCTCACTACGTATTTACATTTGGGTGGCCAGGGAAGAAACAGTACCAGGATTAACCCAGTGAGGCCGCGTACACGTGACCAAAAAAGACTCGCCCTCTCCGGGTAACATGAACATGAAAACCTCGTATGTATATAGAAAGTAGTCATGTTTACGAACGCACGAGACTCAGGATAATATTGCTACTACAAGGATATAGAAGCTGAGTATCATGGCGCTTCAACTTATGTCAGGTTCACATTTCACCTATGTGTAAGAACAGTTGGAAAAGTAATCAAGAACCCGTTACACAATACAAGAAGCGCATGTCGAAACACATTAAATTTTGTTTTTGACAAAAATGGTTTACATTATTCTCGTATACCTGTGAAATTTCAACTATAGAAAGAAAAGTGTGAGTGACCAGACAGTTCATTTGACATTGTTGCTTCAATTATACATGTAGATATGTCAATTATGTGCTATAATGGCTGCCTGACAATCATCTGCTGAAATAGTTGGATTCCTCTAGCTCAAATTCATTACAATACACTAAAATAGAAATTTCTAAATATAGTGCACTATTATCATTACATTAATTACATATTAGCAAGTTTTTTCACTAGTTTTGTACTTGCATAGTTGCATATATTAGTTCCAAAGTATATGTATAGATGCCCAAACACTGTTGTATTCCTATCACTTGCAAATCTTTATTACTCCTTATTTTTGGAATTTTTGTTGTATTAAGTTGTGAGGTTAGAATTTGGCAACTAATGCAAAAGAAGTATCAAAATTAAGGGTCATGTTTTGCTTCTCTATACTTAATATGATTCATTCACATTCACACCGAGAGACTGTCTAACCAACTGTATTTGTCCAACTTGCCATTTTAGTATACATTAACTTTTTCCTTTGTATCAGGCTTGTGCCATGAGTCCACAACTATTGCGATAGACAACAAATGGCATGAGCTACTCGGCGGCATCACACCCACCACGAGAGAGTGGTTAACGTGACTTGATATATGTGATGAGGATGGTGTTGGAGCTTATGGGCTTATCAATTTAAGCTCATTTTTATAGCTTATGGGCTTATCAATTTAAGCTCATAGCGTACCTAGATTCATATTTTAGAGCGGATTAGCTAATATACCATAGAGAATGAGTTTGCCGAAAATAATTTTCATAAGCTAGTAAGTCCATAAAATAAGCTAAAACAACACCTCGTAATTGTTATTTGATCAAAAGACAAATTAAGAATGAGTATTTATCAAGTTATAATTAAAGTAAATCAACATCGTCCATCAATTATAAAAATCAATCAATACATAACACTATCTATTTTTTTATGTGCCGAAAAAGAAAAAATATATAAATACAAACTATAGCTTGTTTGTCAAAGATTTGCCATTGTCCGTATTTGACATGGTGGATTTGTCGGCAGAGCGTTTGATTCTCATTTGAAATTCATTATTTACCAAAGTTATTTCAAATATACTCTACTGAATAAATGTACAAAGTATAAAGAAAACATAAAATATACAGCTAGATTATGTTTAGAATGTTACTTTACTCAATGTATTTAATTTATACTTGACAGTTACCATAGCGAGGAATTTGAGAATATTGGGGAATGTTGAAATTTAACAATCAAGTTAACCATTAACTCTTACGAGTACGCAGCGGATAGATCTAGTTTAGCATAAACAATTAACATACATAAAACACAATAAGGAACACAAAAGGTAAATAGAAAACATACCCTTGTAGTCAACTGCAAGTAAGTGAAACCGAGATCAAGAAACTAGTGACTAAATTGTCACCTCTACGAGAACTCACACAAACACGTCAACAAATACGCCCGGATGCTAGTCCTACCTCACGCGTATCCAATACAACCTTTGTAATACAATATACCCTGAATCAAGTACCAAAAGCCCCACAAGTCTCCTGTACCGAAATTCAAAAACTAGGATTAGGTGCTCCACCGAATTCGGTGCTACAGTGTCACCGAAAATCAAATGAAACGAGCCCTAGTGATTTCTAATAATTGTCACGCCTTGACAATTCGTAAACCAGCGTATTTAACCTTCTGTAACAGATTAGGGATCAAACCATAATCAGATTAATCCTTATGGATTAACCGAATTCAATCAGGAAGTAAGAAGGTGGACCAAAAATTAATAAAAACCCTATTAAGGATTTGTATTTCGTCTGATTTAATGAAAGGGAAAAGAGAAAAGGTTTTGAGTGTTGTTGGATCTGTTATCGCGTCTCAATGAGCAAGAGGGTGAGGGTTTATAAAGCCCTCAACCCTACTTGTGATAAGATTAAAAGACTAAAGTTTTACCCTTATCACAAAGCCTCCAAACTTCATCACAACTCTTTTTCTTCATCTTGTCTCATTCGAATGAACCTAGACATATCTCTAGATCCTTCCAACCGGCCCTCACTCTTTAGGACAAATTTTAGGATTATGTCTAGTCGGTTTTAGTCTTTAGGTTTACTTTAGAAACTAAACGTGAAGTAACAACGTACTCTAAATGTTTTTAACGTGTGTGTCCCAAATAGGCTCACACACTTCTAGTTGTACTTGTGCGCATCCAACTTCCATAATCCAACAGCTCCCACTTGGGAGTGGAGTAGCAGAGTGCCCACATACTAACGACGGAAACGAGTCTAGCAACACTCACATTCGTTTTTAAAACTAGAAGTGTCTGAGATCAAGTTTCATAAACATTCTCAGTAGCATGGTTATTTTATCTCTTGCTATCATCATCCCTTTGTTCAAATACCGTTAAACCATAGATATGGATCCTAACTCATTCCATATAGTTTAACTATTTAGATTCTCGTTATAGAACTTAATACAGATATACCAGATGTAATCAAGAATCATCTTGCATTACCCTTTAGGTTCGGCCAAACAATTATCTGATTAATTCTGGAGAGGCGCCCAGGTATCATTCTGCACATCAAGTGGAGAAGCAAAAATTCTTCTTGAATACCAATGATGTGAATGCATGCTTCACATCACTGCCAAATAATAGTCTTTATAACTAACCATTTTCAGGACATCGTTTGAGAACTATAATTAAAAAGTGATTATTTCACACATACCAGAACTTGTTGTAATTCTCACGTCTAAGGATACTTAACTAACCAAAAAAAGAAAACCAAATAAATAGTAACAAAGCTTACCAATCGTATTGCATACCCAAACAGGTAGAGAGGACGATTATAAGCATCATTATAGCACTGAATCTTCAAAACCCCATAAAACTTTCACTACACGATTTCTTGAAAATTAGGGTTTTTAGGGTTTCTTTAAAACCTTGTAGATCGTATATCGAGAGCCACATGGCTCTGATACCACATGTTGAGTTTAAAGATCTAGGCTTAGTCTAGGATTAACAACATCAATGAACATAAAATATGTATAGCGGAATTAACATAAGAACAATGATATTGTAACAAGGTTTTACCAAACATTCACCACAGCCCCAATATTATTTGATCAGAATAATACGGTTACATCAATGAACTGTAACAGGGATCAAGGAAAACCTTGATTACCTTGAGGCTACACCAACTCTATAGACGTCTACATCTCTAACACTTTGTGTACACACACTTTTCTGGATGTCTAAAACCTATAACCTGTATCTCTTTATATACTAGAGATATCTAGGTTTACAAGGAAACATAATAAATACAATAAGGAAACTAAATCTTTTAATCTTTATCTTTATTCTTCTTGAGCATATCTTTTAGTATCTTCTGATATCTTCCATCTTTTGTAGAATATACTCCACCAGCTTGAAGAATCTCTTATTGTCGATTTAGGTCCTTTTCCTTTAAGTCCTTCTTGTTTCATTCTTGTTTTGTCTTATCAACTCAAATATAATTCCCAACAATCTTCCCCTAGTTGATAATGACAAAACCAAATAGGCACGAACTTTCCCTGAAGTTAATATACGAATGAAAACTTCCCCTTAAGCTACCAAGGATCTACAAGTTGCAAATCATCAAATATTCTTCCCCTTTTTGTCAATATCAAATAGGAGACTAAAGTATGCAACTTTGATCTTCACAACTACGAACCAATATTACACTTCTAATCCAAGTATTCCAATGACCCAAATTGCCCTCCATTACGCACCTTAAGAAAAATGAACTTGAGCAGTAGAAACTTACACTAGCAGTAGTAACAAAGGCTAGCAGTAGTAACAACCTTCACCTTATGTAGTACATGTAAATGGTTAAACATTTTAACATTAAGCTTCCCATGAAACCCATATGTTAACCATTTCTTGAATCTTTAAATTTTGTAGGCTCTATGTAATGATTACCGATGAAGTAAACCTAATATACCAAACTTGAAACTGAAGTAAAATCCCCAAAATTTATTACTTAAGCTTGCACTATTGTAGATTAAAGAACGGTGTAAAACCAACAAGTACTCTATACCCAAGCCAAAAGTATACGACGTACATCACCTCTTGAATTTATCCACATCGACTTCTTCGTGTGACACTGAGCACTACAACGTAACTCCTTTAAGTGATAGTTAACCAGGTCCTCAACCATCCACCCCTTGACCTCTGAAAACTAGATAAACCAAGTCCCAATCATAAATCGTAAATGTTCAAGCAAGTCATTAATCGATAGCAGGAATCTTGATAATGAAATAAATAAACGCCTTCGTGAAACTCACTTCAATCGCAAATAAGAAATACCAAATAAACTCCGTAATCAATTCTGAAAATAAATCCAAAAACGAGCCTTTTAAATGTTTAAGAACATTTAAAACCAAAACCAATCACTTCCTTCCTGTGTGTGTCATCCGATAACCAAACTCATGTGTTATCCGTTATCGCATAAAGCTAGCAGTATAAACTTATTTAATACTGGTAGTACAAACACACGAAATAAGTCTGGCATCATTAACTGCTTAAAAATACTCTAGCAGCATTAACTGATAAGGCTAGCAGTATTAACTCTTTTATGCTCTAGCAATATTAACCTTCAGGTTGGCAGCATTAAGTATACACTTGAGCCTTCTTGTAGCAGCATTAAGTTGCATTGGAAGTATTAAGTTTACATAAGCAGCAATATTAACTTGTAAGCCTAGCAGTACTAATATCCAACTGGCAGTATAAACTTTCAATGAGCAGTACTAAAATTATACTGGCAGTATTAACTTCTATTAGCAGTACTAAGTGTTCATTGGCAGTATTAACCTTTCTTATCTTCATTGACAGCAGAAACATGTACATAAGCAGCACTAACATACCTTCAAGCCCAAGCAGCTTTAATGTGAGCAGTACAAACTCGAATCAAGATCAAAACCCGGCTGCCTTATTCTTCATACCAATAAACGATTAGCTGATCGTCAAACCCTGCTGCTCGTTCTTTTATGTACAAACCAATCGTACCTTCTTTTTCCTTCATAGCATGACATCAACAAACCTTGTAGATCCTAGATCAAGAGCCTCATGGCTCTGATACTAATTGTGAAAACCTAAAACACATGATAGGTTCTCTGATCGTTTAAGCTCGAGGTTGTTTAGACCTCATCTAGGATAATATAGTAACAATGATATAAATTGCACAACGGAAATAATAAACACAAATCAAAGTTACTTTAAGGTTTTTCTTTATTAATCAACACATCCCCAAATACTATTTGATCAGAATAGATCGGTTACTCTAACTAGTAACAGGGATCAAATATCCTTGAGGCTAAACACTATAGACATCTACACTAATTATACAAATGTGTACACACACACTTTATATTTGATCAGGATAAATGAGGCTACACCAACTATCTAATAAACTAACTACTAATACACACGATTTCTTTGTGTGTCTAGACTCTCATTGGGAGAGATCTAACTATGATGGATGCATAAAACTACATACCTTAGACCTCCTTTTATAGTATAAGGAGTCAAGGTTTACATGGAAACTAATAAAGATAGTTAATAAGAAAATCAATTAAATATTATCTTTATCTTTGAGCAAATCTGAGAGAATCTTCTAATTCTTATCTTTTGAAGACTTCTATAATGATGACTTATCTTGTTTCATTCTTGTTTTGTCTTATCAACTCAAATATAATTCCCAACAAATACTCCCATACTGTTAACCGACAATAGACATATTTAGAATGATAAATTATTCAAGGATTAAATATGCAAATATAGGATAAACAATTTTATATGAGTGAAAACAAATACCTCGTATCTTTATTCATCAGAAAATAAAATTGTCTTACAATCCCAATTATCCAAATAACTAATAAACACAGATTTACATGAGACTATTAGCTGGAAGCATTCCAATATTCTTAGTATGTTCTGAATGCTTTGGAAAAGCTAACGCTTTAGTAAAAGGATCAGCTAAGTTGTCATATGTGTGAACTTTTTCTAACTTTATATCATCAAATTCAATAACTTCACGAAGGTAGTGAACTTTGGCACGGAAATGTCTAGCACCTTTAGTGATTCCAGATTCGTTAGCTATGGTAATTGCTCCAGTATTATCACAATACATACTTATGAGTTCTTCAATTGTGGGAACAACACCAAGCCCAGAAATGAATTTCCTAACCCAAACAACTTCCTTAGAAGCATCATAAGCAACAATATACTCAGCTTCTGCAGATGAAGTAGCGAAAATGCTTTGCTTGACACTCTTTCATTCAACAACACCTCCATTTAAAATGAACACATATCCAGTCTGAGACTTGAGGTCATCAGCATCCGTCAGATATCCAGCATCAGTGTAGCAAGAAACCCTGAGCTCTCGTTTTAGATCACCTCCGTAAACTAGAAACATGTCCTTAGTATTCCTGAGATACTTCAGAATGTTCTTAACAGTAGTCCAGTGAAGATCACCTGGATTCTGTTGAAATCGGCTTGTTATGTTCTGAGCGAACACAACATCAGGGCGAGTACATCTCACAGCATACATAATAAAACCCACTGCCGAGGCATATGGAACATTTTGCATGCGCTTCAATTCAGCAGGTGTTGAAGCACCTTGTGATTTACTCAATCTATGCTTTTCTTGCATGGGGATACTTCCACGTTTGGAATTCTCCATGTGATACCGCTTTAAGATTTTTTTGATATAAGCACTTTGTCATAAACCAATTAACCGTCGAGATCTATCTCTGTAGATCTTGATTCCAAGAATATATGCAGCTTCACCTAAATCTTTCATAGCAAAATATATTTCAAGGTATGATTTTACATCTTTTAACATTGGAATGTTGTTTCCCATGATCAATATGTCATCGACATACAAGATTAGAAAAGTGACATTATTTAACAACCCGAATTTAAGATCAATGTTCAGACCGAGCCCTATTTGTATTTTCTAAATTTTGTAGAAATCATTTTTTTATTCTTTTTGCTCGACTTGATAAAAATCGTCAATTTTAATTATTTATGCGCCGTGATTTAGATATTTATCCGCTTTAGCGTTTGAGAAATCAACAACTTCATATTTTAGCTTCGAGAGCTTATTTAATTTTTATTTTAATACTTTTCGACTTTTATACGCGTTTGGCCGAAACCGCGTCAAAATAGTATTTTTACAATTTTTAATATTTCAATTAAGTGTTTTAAAACAAATATTGTGGTATAAATATTTTAGGAAAATAAAAATAAAAATACAAAATAACATAAAATAAAAACCAAACACCCCCTTTCTTTTAATATGCTCCATCAAAACTAGAAACCAAACACACCCTTATATTTTAATTCCTTCTACAAAACCAAAAGCCAAACACCCCTCTAATTTTATAAAAAGCCCAAATATAACCCAAACTCTATTAATAAAAACACACAGAGTTAGTTTTATAAAAAAAAGTCAACTCTCCCTCCCTCTCCCTTTTATGTTCCACGCAGACCACAACAACACCAACAAATCATCATCAAAACTCTTCCCACTTGATTTTAATCACTTAATCATCACTAATACAATAATCCCCATTATCCTTTTGAAGATCAAACCACATGCAATTGGTTTTTCTTAAGTTTTTTATTTTGAAGATTTTAATTTTTAGGGTTTTAGTCAAATTGGTACAATTGAAGCATCAAAGGTTTATAATCAAGGGTTTTTGCAAGTTATTGGATAATAAAAACTAAGGTTTGATTAATGTACATAGGTGTTTGATTTCAGCAGCCATAAGGGTAAATAAGAAGGGTTTTTGTTGATCTTTTGCTTCTAATTATTGTATTGTAAGTTGTCTCTAAACCTATCTTTTCAATTGTTAATTTTTATTTGTATGCATGTGTTTGATTTCAACTTTTATAAGGATGCATGTTCTTGGGTTTGTTTGATTTTGGGTTTTATCATGAACATCATGTTTTGATGTGTGAGATATGTTATTAGGATATGTTATGGCGTTGCAAGTGAATAATTGGTGATTTGGATAAGTTTTGATGGGATTTATAGGTAGTTTTAGGGACTGTTTTTAGACCAGTAGCAAAACGTGGATATTCCTAATAATTTTTGTCATGGAGCCTACTATAAAATTACATGGTTGGATAGGTATAATTCTAAGCTACGTATGGCGAATTGGATGGTTTATCAACTCCTCCGGATGAGGGAGTTATGGCCGTTTTACGATTGCTAGTCAAATCTGGAACATCATTTGGAAAACGAGTTAAACTCCAGTTTAATACTCTAAAATGTAGGATAGGAAAGCTAATCTCAGTAGTATGCATCTTAATCTAACTTCTCCAAGTGGATTCACTTTAATAGCTATCACGGTTTGGAAAATACGTCAAAATTAGTGTTTGGTAGGAAAAAATTTGACTGCTGCAGACCAGCAGTATAAATAGGTTAATTGCAGCAAACTTTTGGCCTGAGAAGGTCTGTATTATTTTATGGGATTGTAGAAATAAGTTCAAGGCACATGTGTCGAATTGGATAGAGCCATATCTCCTCCGGATGAGTGAGATATGACCGATTTACGGAAACTAGTCAGTTCTGAACTACTGTTTGAAAAAGGGATTAACTCCAGATTTTTGCACTAAAGTGTTGGGTTTTTAAAACACGGTTAAACACTAGACATCATAATCTTTCATCTCTCTTTGGATTCAACTTGATTTCTATTATAGAATATGATTTATGGCCAAAACCGTAAGCGTTAGAAATTCAACGAACTTTCTATTTTGAGTTATGATTAGTAAAAACTCATTTCCCGTGGATTGGTAAATGGTTTGATTAAAAGGCCTAATGTTCTGGAAACTAAACTTAAGCATCTTTCCAGGGGTGAGAGCCCCATCCTTGTATTTTTTATAGGTTAAGAGATATGGTCTTGTAAAGTTGACTAAAATTCAGCAACATAGTTTTACGCCTTTTCTTGAGAAATAAAAGTGCGGCCACATAGTAATAAGATAAGAATCGCTAAGCGAGACTTAGTAGACACTTAATGTAGTATAAGTGCAGGTTGTGTACCAATTTGGGGATAAAAATACTCGGTTGAGTTATAATGCAATGCCATGCATATCTCGGAAACATATCTCGTGATCATTTGATTTATTTTTATGTAATCGGCCTATCATTATCATTCTAAGCGCGCGTCATATCTTTTACGGTTGTGCTTAAGACGTGCTCTCTCTCGTCCCGAATGATGTCATCTACTTCTGGTCATCATCACATCCTTCGTTTGAGTTCATAAGCCCTCACCCTTTCTTTTCTAATGTTTCCATAAACTGTTTTCGAGTATGAGAATACATGCTCTGTTTAATTAAGGCCAACTTATTGATTTCAACTACTTTAAGCGTTTACATGACTAATTTTTTCTAAGCTTTTACTTGTTTATTACAATGAACTTTTAATACATGGCACTGTTTACCTCATGAATTACCAACTTGATTTTTCCTTACTACATGATTTGAGATCACTGAATTCTTATATATGAAAACTGAGAGTTTTGAACACATTACTTGTTTGACATTGGACACAAGTTCTTTCAAATTGTATGCTATCCAGATTGTTGACTGAATATTATTTCCTAGGTTACCACAATGCCAAATATAAGTCCATTTTTCAATGAACCATTATTACCTTGTAGGGGTAAAGCGCAATGTTGTGGAGAAGATCAAATGGATTGACAATTTCCCTCATTTGAATTTTCTGGTCACAAGTTGGCCATGGTGCATTTAACATGGTGAGGACATTTAGGGTGTTTTGGCATACATCCTATAGTACTGTAAGGGAAAAACATTAAAGTTGTTTGGGGTCACTTACTTAGGCATTAATACATGTTTATTTACCTAGCGAATTTCGATTTCGTAGTCTACTATTACTTAAATCTTGTGGGCCACTACTGAATGTTTCTTGATTTATTGAATCACTACTTGGATTTCAGAAATAATACTTTGAAAATATTGTAACGCTCTACTTTCGTACTGAAATATTACTTGAACTATTTCAATACTGCTTTTACTTAAACCTATGAATTCACCAACATTATTGTTGACGTTTTTGCATGTATTTTCTCAGGTTATTATCTTGCTAGCTGAGCATTGGGAGCATAGCAGTCGCGTGGATATCAAAACTTTAAGGACTTGGTTTTCTTCACATCCGATAATTGTTTTCTTTAATTATACAAATGAGTCATGTTTGAACGCTTGCAATTCTTATTAAAATTATTGGGACCTGATTTTCTCTGATTTATTAAATCGAATGTGACATTTTATTAAACGTCTCTTTTGAGGTCGTTTTCTGTAACTTGTGTGTATGAATTATGAAGTAGCACCTCAAGTGGTATATTCGCTGCGTTGTTATGATTTTGGGGGGTGTTACAGAGTGGTATCAGAGCACTGGTTATAAAGAACTAGGTCATTTTTAAAACCCTAGACTATAATCGTTTTTCAAAAACTTTTAA
>BQNB010072232.1:5413-25538 GCA_026074375.1 Tanacetum coccineum
TGCTTTTTAGTTATTAATTTACATATGTCTTTAGCTTATTAGTTATAAATCTTAGTTGCCTTTATGTTTGTCTTAAAAAGCTATAAAAATCCAAAAATAGTAGAAAATAGAGTAGATCATTGATTATTGCTTATTTAGCTGTTGATTTGTGCTTACTTGAGTGATTATAAGCTCATTGATTTCTGGTAATTAAGTTTGGTCCAATAGATTTTCATTTCATAAGCTTAAATGGAATTTGTCTAGCTTAAAGGGGTGTTTGGATGAAAGCTGTTTGACCTTTTATAGTCAAAGTTTCTTGGTGATTTTGCTTTGGTCAGTTTTCATATCGTATTTGATTAGGAATTAATCAAGTTTGTAGGTTAGTTTGAGCATAATTTCATTTTGAGCCTTGTTATGTTTGCCTGTGCACCAGGGGAATTTCTCTTTGATTTTCACTAGTGCAAAATTTGATCTAAGCTTTAAAAGGCTTGGATTTTGCTTGCATTGTGTTTATACACACTCATTTGAGTGTGTTTAAGGTATGGTAGTCACTAGGTTAGCCTGCACTCTTTGTCTTTGGGTACTGCCAATTGCACCAGCAGTACTAACAAAAGTTAGTACTGCTGATGTTTAAGCCCCAATTTAAGCCATCAATTTTAGGATTTAGTAGCTTATCTTTTAGTATTTTATAGTCTAGGAATAGCTTAATATAGATTAGGACTTAAATTTCATTTTCCAGCTTATTTACCTAGGTTAATGTTGCTGTCAAAATTCACCAAAAAGCCAAAAGCACCAAAAATAGTAGGTAAATTAGTAGTTTCTTAAAATTGTTAGAATTAGCTTAAGTTTCTTGTTTTTATTGCTTAAACAGTTAGTTTATAAGTAGTTCTATAAGTTCCTTTAAGCTTATAGTCTAGTATAGCTTTTTAAGAATTTTAGCTTAATTGATTTTTGTGCTAAATGCCTTATTTTCTGAGTTTGCTTAGTTCATGATCAATTTCAGTAGCTTAAAAGTAGTTTAAGCATTTATTTCTTTTCATTTATAGAATAAGCATATCATAAGCTCATTAGAACTTCTTTCCTTTTACATTTTGAACTAATTTTGAGTTTGTTATAGCTTATTTTCTAAAACCAAGGGTTAAGTCCCACTTTCTGAGGTCAGCTGATAAATAAGCTCTTATTGAGCTTATTTGTGGCTTTTAGATATTCACATTGAAAGCCCTTACCCTAGCTCGGTTCTCATTGCCTTGGGTGTTCATATTCCCTTCCAACGCTAGCTGATTTCCAGATTGATTATGTCCTCGGTTCCACTTAGGACAATTTGGACGTAAGTGATCCAAACTTCCACACTCATAACAAGCTCTCTGCCCATCTCTTGGCCTAACTGCTCGTATCAGCTCTGCATGCCTAACCGGTGTTCTACACTCTCTGGCCATGTGACCCGACCTTTGGCAATTGTAGCACACTATGCATGGTCCTTTTTCAGCATGAAAACCCTTACACCTAGCGCACTTTGGAAAATTTCCATTTTCTCTTCTAAGAGGAACTGCTGCTACAAACCCTCGTCCCCCTTTAGCTTTCTTTTCGTCTTCTCCAACACTTTCTGACTTACTCGCCTCATCCCTTTCTTTCCTTTTCTCATCAGCCTTAGCCAAAGTACCTTTACGGACTGCCTCATCAGTCAGTATCCCAACAGTACAAATAGCAGCTTGAATAGTAGCAAGTTGAGTGGCTCGAAGCATTCCACGAATCTGAGATGGCAACCCATTAATGTACCTCGTAACACGCTTCGCCTCAGGAGTTACCAAATGTGGAACCAACTTTGCCAACTCATGAAATCGATCAGTGTATCCAACATGATCAGCACCAACCATTGAATGATTCCAGAACTCGCCTTCTAACTTCTCAATCTCATTGCTTGGATAAAACTCCGTCGTTTACAATGCCTTGAAGTCATTCCACGCCATTGCATTAGCAGCATCTTGACATCTTTCTTGGACTTGAGTATTCCACTAAGTCAAAGCTTTGCCAATGAACGAACTCGCGGCATACTTCACCCTTTGATTAGCCAAACATCCGCTATTATCTATCACAGATTCCATCTTTTCAATCCATCTAGTCAACGCCACCGCACCACCAGTTCCGTCAAAGTCTCGAGGTCCACACGCCACAAATCCTTTGTAGGTGCAACCATTGTTTCCTCCACCATTTCCATTACCATTGCCATTGTTGAGGTTGTTAGTCACTTGAGTCACGATGTTCGGGATGATGTTCTGAAGTTGTTGAGCAATGATTTCCGCGACATCAGGAGGGTTGTTAGGTTGTCGTGTTTGAACCATGTTTCTGATAAGACATAGGATTATATATATTAGACGATATACTACAGATTTCATAACCCATGATATTACATTTCCCACAATACTATATACGTACAAGCATAATCAACCAATATGTGTCAACACCAATTACATGTAATCATACTTGCAAGTCCATTTGTGTTGTGGCGCATGTATAATTATGTTGTACACCATAATTATAGATGCCCCTTTCACACGTGTACTTGCTCCTATGAAAACACTTCTTGAAATTAACACATCATGCAACACATAACATATTTAATAAGGCAAATAGCACATAAGATAAATCCTAAAACCACTTCTTATTAATAATAATGAGATTCAAGAGATGGTAAACATATGGGTTTCAGGGGAAGCTTATTGATTAAATGTTTAACCATCTACATGCACCACTTGAGGGGAAGTGTTTACAAGTTGCATATCTTCAGAAGACCCCTATTGGATGAAGACAAAAAGGGGAAGAAGATTACAGGTTTATTGATTTGCAGCTTATTATATGTGGTGACATGATACAAAGGAAGCTTGGAAGTTTGTTTCATTCAGGGAGATGATTACATCTCAACTTCTCTATTTAAGGGGAAGTTCGTACACGACTTTGTTTGTTTTGTCATCATCAAATAGGGGAAGATTGTTGGGATTCTTGATTTGATGAGACAAAATGAATAAAAGAATGAAACAAAAGGATCAAAGTCGTCATTATAAAACTCTACAAGCTGGTGGAGAAATATGAAGATTTGGTCAAATATTCTACAAGATAATGATTAGGAAACATATTAATGTGGTTTAATGTAATTTAAATAGTTTCATTATCTATTGATTTACTTCCTTTGTAAGTCATGATCTCTCCCTATATAAAGAGATCATAGACATAGGTTTTAGATATCCATCCATAGAAAACTAGAGCTCTCCCAATGAGAGTCTAGATAGTTACATAGCATAGTCGACTGATTAAAGTCGAATAGTACACCATAGTTAGTTGGTGTAGCCTCAAGTTATAGTTGGGGTAATAGGGAAATCGTTCAATGAAAAACCTTGTTTGATAATATTGCTTTCTTATTATTCCGCTGCGAGTTTAATATTATCTGTAAAACCTATCCTAGATGGGCTAAACGATTCAACAACATAGTTCCTAAATGCATCTATATGAAGGTTCCTAGTTATAGTCTAGGCCAATCTACCTAATTCTCTATAACCTTGGCTCTGAATACCAATCTGTCACACCCCGCCAAGGCGGAATCGCAAGGCATGATCAATAGGCATCATCACAACACAAGGCGTCAAAATAGAGAAAACTAAAAAGGACTTTCAATAAACTTCAAGATCCAAAGCGTGTTATGACAACGCCCAAAACAAAAATCCAACATATAATGCATGAAGAACAAAACATGACAAGTTCAATTTAAAACAAAAAAAAACAGATAAATCATAGACTCTGCATGCAAGCCTATGGTCCAGCTAACTCCTCTTCCTAACTCTTCACACGTTTTGCTCACCTGAAAATGATGCTAAAAACGTCAACATAATTGTTGGTGAGAGTTACAGGTTTAAGACTCACTTATGACACTGCGATCAACAAAAACAACATTTACGAACATATATGCTTGGCTATTCTATCACAAAATAAATTCACATATATCTGGGGTGGATCGTACCCCTCCTTCCCATAATATCTCTACGCAAGACTGACCCACTTGACTAGCTAAGTCCATTCGGGTCTCACACAAGGTCATGTCATCCTCACATACACATGCCTTACCATAATTCATATCACATAGCAATAGCACATAGCAATCATATAGTTCGACACTTAAAAACACATATCACGGTTCATAATTCAAAAACAGTTTTGCATCATTTTCATCCCAAAATATAAGTAAAAAGTGGGACTGTAAAACTCACCTGATGCAAAGCAAATTCCAATTCCTTCACTTAATCTTGCAAAGAATCTAAACAAAACAATACACACATATGTTACCATCGATTAGGTCACACACTCAAGTCGATGTAATAATCACAATGATGGATACTCTATATCCTATCTTGATTCAATTCTTTCATATACTTCTCATACTTGCTAACCTCAAATTACCTCACAACTTTACTTCTCAACTTTCTGCTTTTTACTCAGTTTTTATAGTCACATGATGACTCTAAATAAAATACTTAAACACTTAATTGGTTCTCCTCCTCACACCCCATAGCTCCCTAATAAGTTGTGAGCTTCTACGATTTTTGGATAAAAATAATAGTGAGTGTAACTATTTTATAAAAATTCAACATCACAAAGTGTCCAGAATTTGACCTGATTCGACCTTCAAAACATTCAGCTTGAGCAGACACATTTAAGCACTTAGGCAAATTCTACAAAAATTCTAGAAAATCAAAAACATCATGAATTTGCTACAGTAGCAAGCCTATTAATTAAAAAGACGTTTTGATATGGTTTTTGACCTCACAAACACAACTCAGAATCTGCCCCGAAAACTCAGTTTTGACAACGAATCTTGTTTGATTAATTTGACTAACTTCCACTCACTTTTAATTCATAAAACCAATTGGGTTGGAAAGTAGACTCTCTGTAGTTAATTTTAAGCTCAATAAAATCAATAAAAGCTATCCGTATGACCGAGATATGGCTCTTGCAAGATGACCTAAAATTCTGCCTAGATTTCTATTCCGAATTTAGCATAATTAACCCTAATTAACTTACCTATAACCTTAATTATTAACCCTAAAACGATTTTTGATGATCAAAACCTCTTAATTATAGATTATTTACATTAACCTAATCCATCCTTAATGATTGTTGCGTTAAATAAAATCAATTGAATTGAAAAAGGATTTAGAAATATTACCTTAACTCTTGAAAATCAAAACCCTAAAAATTTTTGGGTTTCCCTTTGTTCTTTGTGTTGTTTGACCGGCCAAGGAGAGAGGAGAGGAGAAAAAAAGTGATTTTTGATTAAGTTATGATTTGTATTTATAGGCTTAGGAAAAGATAATTACCAAAACAAGTTGTAATCAAATTGGGATTCTTTCTCCTTTTTTTTTCTTCCCTTGTTCGGCCGATCCACACAACCACCCTTTCAATTGTATTTTTTTCTTTTATTTATTTATTATAAATTTACTTTAACTCTAAGTAAAAACTTTTAATTATTTTGCTAAACCTTAAACTTTCTAACTAGTTTTCAAACTAACCTTCGATTTTAACTATTTAAAAAAATAGAAAGTACTCTACAATATATAAAATACTAAACTAATATATATAATATGAATTACATATACATAGTACGTACACAGAATATTACGTACACGACATTTGAAACTACGGAAAGCTTTTAAATGATTTCATTTCCACAAGTACCATTATTCATCACTCATGTATTTCCATCTCATACTCATATAAAACACATAATGACACACATACACTGAATTATACAGGCTTTAACTAACCTACTAAAATCTCATTTGTCACACTACTAGTCCTACTCATCCATTGGGCTATAGAGCTGCGATGACCCGGCTAAGAGCCAAGGCACCATCTACTTCCCATCCATTACCACAACCACCACGATCAGGTACACCTCCATCAGGGACACCACCACTTCTACCTATACCAGTACCTACATCATCACCACCTTGGCTTCTACACTCTACTGACCGTAGAGGGAACATGCCCAATGTTTGTTTACCACCTAGGAAGAGGATGTGTATTGCTCTTGGTCCTAGGTACGAGATCGGAGAGAGTTCATCTGCCCCCACTGCTAGACCTGCTGGAGGTTTTAGGGCGGATTATGGTTTTGTTGCCACTTTGGATAGGGAGATTAGGTGAGATCCAGAGAGAGATGTTGGTTATGGGATTATCGACACTTAGGATGAGATGGTTGAGGCCATGCAGGAGGTACCGACTACTAATATGGCAGAGCTAAGTCAGAGGATAACAGACTTTGTCACAACTGTAAGACAAGATATAGACGAGATCTATGTGAGTCTAGATAAGGCACGGCAAGTTAGAGCGGTGTTGAGCGGCCGGTTCAACTTACTAGGAAAAGATATGCGCTCTTATGCTTACACTGCTTTACTTATGGAGAGAGAGGCTAGACTCTCTCGTAAGGCCTGGAGATGGTCTATGGAGGCTAGTGACAATGCACATACAGAGGTTATGGCATTACGTACTACAATATTAGGTCAGCAGACGGAGATTGCAACTTTGCGAGCAGCCGACCGCGCACGACAGGCGCAACTTGTGGAGACAATGAGACTGATGAGTACACTGCAGACACAGGTGACAACACTGCAGAGACAGCAGGGACCCGCTAGTGGTCCAACACAGTCCGATGTACCAGAGGAGGCCGGTAGCAGTACTTAGATCTGGTTAGGTCTTAGCTATATTGTATATAGCCTACTAAGTATTACGGGGTAACTCCCAGCTAGTAAGGCTTTAGGTCATTTATTTCCATCTTGTAACCTAATCGTAGTGATCATTTTGTATTTGAACCAATCATGTATGTTTTCCATATTATATATGGAATGGTGGTATTATGTCATGTCTATAATCGAATTTATTATGAATGAATGTCGATTTAGCTACACCGTTGTTAATTTCAATTCAGTTGTATATTTTACTGTGTGATGTGATCTCGCTTTACTTACTGTGTATATGTCATGTCATGGTTATGATTTTATGAAATCTAACTGGTATTATATTTCCTTGTGATTTGATGAAAATGGCACCAAAAAGAACCACGAGGTCAACACTAGCCACAACAACAAATCCCACCACCACCACTTCGATCACCAATGCCCAGCTTAAGGCAATGATCGACCAAGGTGTTACTGATGCTTTGGAAGCACGTGATGCTGACAGAAATAAGAATGGCGATGACAGCCATAATTCGGGAACGGGTGTTAGACGAACGGAACGAGTTGCTAGAGAGTGCACTTACCTAGACTTCATGAAATGCCAACCTCTAAATTTCAAGGGCACGAAAGGAGTTGTCGAATTGATTTAATGGTTTGAGAAAATGGAAAGTGTGTTCAGTATAAGCAACTGCTCTGTGGAAAACCAAATCAAGTTTTCCACTTGTACTCTTCTTGCAGGTGCTCTAACAACTCCTACGTTAGGACTGTTGGTCATGATGTTGCGTATGCAATGACATGGGCAGAACTAAAAAAGAAGATAACTGACAAGTAATGCCCGAGGGGCAAGATGAAAAAGCACGAGGTTAAGTTGTGGAATTTAAAGGTAAAAGGTACCGACATGATAGGTTACAACCAACGTTTCCAGGAACTGGCATTACTGTGTGTTAGAATGTTTCTTGAAGAGTCAGATAAGATTGAGAGATATGTCAGTGGTTTGCCCGACATGATCCACGAAAGTGTAGTAGAATCAAAGCCTAAGAGAATGCAAGACGCAATTGAAATGGAAACTGAGCTAATGGACAAGAAAATCCGCACTTATACTAAACGTCAGACAAAGAACAAAAGAATGCAATATGATAACCAACAACAACAACACCAACAAAAAAAGAGGCAGAACACTGGTAGAGCCTACACTGCAGGATTTGGTGAAAGAAACCTTACAGAGGATCTAAACCTCTATGTCCTAAATGCAACTATCACCACGACAGTCCATGTGCTCCCAAATGCCACAAGTGAAATAGAGTTGGCCATCTAGCCCGTGACCGTAGGAGCCCTGCAAATTTTAATACTGGTAACAATTAGAGGGGTACTGTGGCAGGTCAGAAACCTACTTGCTATGAATGTGGAGCCTAGGGACATTTCAAAAGGGAGTGTCCAAAGCTGAAAAACAACAACCGCGGTAACCAAGGTGGAAATGGCAATGCTCCAGCAAAAGCATATGCGGTAGGCCGTGTAGGGACAAACCTAGACTCAAACGTCATTACAGGTACGTTCCTTCTAAACAACCGATATGCTTCTATATTATTTGATATTGGTGCCGATAAAAGCTTTGTGTCTATTGCATTTAGCTCCCAAATTGATATCACACCATCTACCTTAGATCATTATTATGATGTTGAACTAGCTGACGGGAAAATAATTAGGTTAAACGCTATCATTCGAGGTTGTACATTAAATTTCTTTAATCACCCATTCAACATAGACTTAATGCCCGTAGAACTTGGTAGTCTCGATGTCATAATCGGTATGGATTGGTTGGCAAAGTACCAAGCTGTCATTGTTTATGCCGAGAAAATCGTTTGTATTCCCTCGGGAAATGAAACCTTAATTGTTCATGGTGATGGGAGCGACAGGGGAAACGAGACCCGTTTAAACATCATCTCGTGCACTAAAACGCAGAAGTACATGCTAAAAGGATGTCCTATCTTTTTGACACATGTTACTACAAAGGAGAGTGAAGACAAGTCGGAGAAGAAGTGACTTAAGGACGTACCGATCATTCGAGATTTTCCTAAAGTATTTCCTGAGGACTTGCCGGGTCTTCCACCGAATCGACAAGTGGAATTCCAAATTGATTTGATACCTGGTGCTGCACATGTAGCACGAGCACCTTATCGATTGGCCCCGTCCGAAATGAAAGAATTGTCGGACCAACTGAAGGAGCTATCCAACAAAGGCTTTATAAGGCCTAGTTCCTCATCTTGGGGAGCTCCGGTCTTGTTTGTCAAGAAGAAAGATGGATCGTTTTGAATGTGCATCATCTACCGAGAGCTGAACAAGCTGACGGTAAAGAATTGTTATCCACTTCTAAGGATCGACGATTTATTTGATCAACTTCAAGGATCCAATGTTTATTCTAAGATAGATTTGCGATCAGGTTATCACCAGCTTCGAGTACGTGAGGAGTATATTCTGAAGACGACATTCAGAAATCGCTATGGTCATTATGAGTTCCAAGTTATGTCATTTGGCTTGACGAACGCACCGGCGGTGTTTATGGATCTTATGAATCGGGTGTGCAAGCCATATTTGGATAAGTTCATGATTGTCTTTATTGACGATATCCTCATCTACTCCAAGAACAAGAAAGAACACGAAGAACATCTTAAGGCAATTCTGGAATTGCTTAAGAAAGAGGATTTGTACGCTAAATTCTCTAAATGTGAATTTTGGCTTCCCAAGGTACAATTTCTCGGCCATGTGATTGATAGTCAAGGCATTCACGTGGATCTCGCCAAGATCGAATCCATAAAAGATTAGGCATCTCCTAAAATGCCAATGGAAATTCGACGATTTTTAGGTCTTGCTGGGTATTACCGAAGATTCATCGAAGGATTTTCGAAGATCGCCAAGCCAATGACCAAGCTTACTCAGAAGAAGGTCAAGTTTGTTTGGGGCGACAAATAAGAAATAGCATTTCAACTGTTGAAACATAAGTTGTATAGTGCATCAATTTTGGCTTTACCTAAACGAAACAAAGATTTTATCGTATACTGCGATACTTCAATCAAAGGTTTGGGCGCTGTGTTGATGTAAAGATAGAAGGCGATTGCTTATGCATCACGCCAATTGAAGATTCATAAGAAGAACTATACGACTCATGATTTGGAACTTAGAGCAGTAGTGTTTGCTTTAAAATTTTGGAGACGCTATATGTATGGAACTGGTATGTGTTTAATTACACAGACCTTTGACCACTAAAATCAGACTTAAATAACTAAAAACGTACCAAAAATACATTGTATTTGTATGTTTTGCATTTGTATTATGTAGGTAATGGATATCCAAGAAAAGGATAAAAATCAAAGCCAAAACGACAAAACCGAGCACGAGAACGGAAAGAGCGTGAAAGAAAAGTCAACAAAAAGTCAAAGTTAACCCCGGGAAGTAGAATTGGAAAGAGCATCGAAAACCAAACCCGAAAACCAAAATTGCCAAAAGTGGGCCCACCCGTACCCACCTAGTGGGCTCAGGAAAGCCCACTTATATCCTTAAAACCTAAAACCTTATAAAAAGCCCAAGTCCTTTTAAGCCATACCCGACCCAAACAAATAGCCCAACACCACCCTGTTAACACCCCCGTTCTCCCATTACCCTTTTATAACACCCCCGTTAGTCCTATAAGGACTAACGGTGCAAACCCAACCCAAACCAAAAGGGCCAAAGGTGAACACCATAAGGACTTGCAGTGTAATAAAGATATACACTTGGAGGGACCACTTTTTCCAACATCAAGAACTTTTAAAAGAGGAGCGTACACTGTTCATCATCTCCCATACCAAACGTGTGTATGTCCTCACTACCCGCCAAAACCCCAATACTATTCCCCTTTATTCTCCACTTTGTCTACACACCCCATACCTTATCCCACCAACTGCCACCTTGGCAATCTCCAATCGTCCTATTCATCTATGAAAAAAGACAAAGAATGAATGGTGGAGATGACATGACTTGGACACTACTCAAAATGGAGGGCTAAGATCAATTTAAGACTTACCTCACGCAACAAACACAGGCTTAAGCCCTCTCAGCAAAGAAGCACACCTCCTAGAACCTTCCTTCGATGTGTATAAATAGGCTCCTTTGTAAGCCATTGAGGCACTTAGTTTTTAACCTAGCATTTTTTTATTTTTAGCTTATTTAGTTTAACTTGTAAAGTTTTGAAATTTAATGAAATCTAAGTTTGTTTCTTAAAAATTTGTTTTAAGCTCTGTTGTTTTCAAGTCTTGACTATGTTTCAAAAGCCTTAATAAGCTCTTATAAGCTCTTAACCTTCACATAAGTAATATGTTTTTATCTATATAAAAAGGACTAGGAAATTTCATAAAAATCTCCAAAGATCTCTCCTCAAAATTTACACAGCTTATTTTTAGATGATAGCCAGAAAATGGAAGGGATTATTGACTCCTAGTTGTTTAACAAGCTAGGAGCTCGTAGATTGCTTAATTTAACCCTGATTAAATGCAAGGGTTTGGTAAGTTTTACTTTTTAATTTTTTAGCTTAATTACTGTAGCTTAGCTTATTTATGCTTATTTCTTGATTATGTCTGCTTATTTATGCTTATATATGATGATTGTTGCTTATTATGTTTATCTTGTAGTCTAGAAATCATTAGGTTAAGTTTTTCTTAAAACTGTCAAAAATAGCTTAAAATAGTGCTTATTGTGTTCTAGCTTATTTCAGTGCTTATTAGTTGTTTAAGCTTGCTTATTATTGTCTGTTTACCTTATTTAACATCTGGGTTTTGGAAAATTGTGGCTTAAACAGCTTTTATCAAGATAGAAAACCAAAAATGAATTTTAAAGGGGTGTTTGGATTAACTATGTTCATGGGTCAAATTGGGTCAAAACCTGTTTTGTGCTATTAAGTCAACTTAGATTAGATAAAAGGAGTAATAAAAGTTAATTTGTTTGAGTTTTTAAGTGATGAATTTGAGAATCATAGTTTGAAAATCTTGTTGTTTGAATCTGTGATATCATAGTTGGTTTATTCAGCTTATTTGGTTAAAACTTTTGAGATTGTGATTGAGTGTCATTTTTATGCATGTTCAAGTGTTAAAATGCACTAGAAAAGGTTAGGAAAAAGTCTTCATTGTTTTGAGTTTTTACTAAAAACTGTCAAGTTTATAACTAAGTGTTAAAAAAAGAAGAAAATGCTTTTTCAAATGCTCATTGTGGCTTATTTTTAAGCTCAAAATTGGTATTTTTGAAGATTGTAAAAAGTTTTCTAAGTGTTGAATCTGTTTCAAACAACCTTTTCAATAAGCTTTTTCTTAGCCTTCCTTTGTTTCAAACTTCTATTTGATTGCTGATTATTGAAGCTTATTGCATAAGCTTTTCAAAGATATAAGCCTTTTTGCTATAAGGATCTGTTTAAGAGTTTATTTTTAAGCTCAAAGGTACCCCCTTTGCTGTTTGCCTGCTGTTTTTGAAAATTTTGCTTATTTGCCTTATCTGATCTTATTTGCTTATTTCTTTTGCTTATTTAGGTTTAGTGTTGCTCATTAGGACAGTTTTAGCTTATAGCTTATTTCCTTTAGAGTAGGGCTTATTTAAGCTTAATTGCATTGTAGCTTAAAAATTCTAAGTATTTAAGCCTTAAATATTATTCTGTCATTCTTAGCTTATTGTAGCTCATTTTCTTTGCTTGTTTTTGTTCTCTGATGCTTACTAGATATAGCTTATTATCTGCTGTTGCTTATTTGTCTTGATAGTTGCATAATTGTGCTAAAAATTGCAAACAATTTAGGTCTTTTTAGTTTTAAGTTTTTAAGCAAACCGTCTCCCTTTAGTGCTTATTTGTGTGTTTATTTTTAAGTTTCAAAAAGTTTGTTTTCACAAAAATTGCTTATTTTTAAGTGTTCTAAAAAGTTGTAAAAAAATGGAATTTGCAAAAAAATTTAGGAGTAGGGGAAGCCCCGGGTGAGCAAGGCTCGAACCCGGGACCTCAACCCCACACCCAAACATTTTACACACACACTCCACTACCACTCACCCTTGGGACTTTTTTAGTTTTACTTTGCAGAATTTATTCTTTATAGTAGTTTTAGGTAGTTTAGCTTATTAACTGTTTTCAGCTTATTTCGCAGCTATTTCGATAAGATGTTTTCACAAGCTTATTTTTCCTAGATTCCTCTCTTTTCAAGCTACTTTTCATGATTTTTCCAGTTTTTTATAAATAGTTTAGTATTTTTAAACATTTAATTTCATTAAAATCGTTTTTAATTCATAAAAAATTATAAAAAAGTCAAAAAAATATAATTCTTTTTTAGAAAATTTTCTTTTAACATTTAGAACCTAGGAAAATTAGATTTGCTTTCGTAGGGTTAAAATTGCAAAATTTTGATTTTTAAAGAACGGGATTGAATCCCGTTCATGTTTTTAGTGTTTTCAAGCTCAAATCTCCCTCGTTTTTGGTCTAGTTTTCTTTGTTCTAGCTTTTTAGTTAATTAAGACTTATAAAAACCAAAAAGATCATTTTAGGACTTAATTTTGATAATTTAGGGTTTTTAGGTCCCGTTTAGGATTCCCGTTTTGCGTTTTTAGTTAAAATTTGTCTTCCCTTAAGTGTTTTTAAGTTTTTGCCTTAATTTTCCCGTAGTTTTAGATAACCAATCATAATCTTGTTCCATTCAAGCATCGATTCTCATAACGACTCTCGGCTTTCAATTGCATTCCTCGTTGGGGAAACGACCCGGGAATCATACTCCCGGATTACTATAATTGTGATTTTTTGATTCTTACCCTATATTTATATATATTTATATAAGTATTTTATATTTATATATATTATATATTTTAAAGTTGTAAGTCAATCTTGATTAGTTTTTGGCGCCGCTGCCGGGGAGGGGTGTATCCGATTGTTGAAGCCGTTTGAAAATTTGTTTGAAGATCCTTCCTTGTGAAGTTATTTTGTTTATTTTCATATAAAAAAACCCAAAAATATAAAAATATTATCCATAAAAAGAAAAAATTTACCAAGTTGGTAAAAGAACACCAACATATAATACTTTCAACTGAAGTATTATCCATTAATAAGTTCCCGAACCAAAATATCAAAAACTTACCTTTTGTGTCTCTCGCGAGGTACGACTCACCTTTTAAAGTTAAACAAACTCCTTTGTGCGTTTTTCTTTTAAAGAGTTACTGAGAAGCGAGTTGATTATTAGGTTTAAGTGTCTTATCTCATTGTCCGTTATTAAGATTAATCTTTGAAAAAATTGTGAAAAAAACCAAAAAATAAAAAGAAAAAAAAACCAAAATTTTTTTTTGTATAAATTTTCTTTTTACATTTTAGTGCATGCGCACTCGTTCTCAATCTCGTAATTCTAACCGTCAACAACAACAAGTCAACCCGACTTTTGTTGAACCATTCAATCTTGTTGAACCAATTGAAAATCAAGCTCCTCCCGTAGTTACGATGGATGATACTCGTACTATGGCTCAATTGCTCGAAGCACCCACCGTGGGTTACGAGGATGCCATCGTTGTGCCCGAGATCACCGCGGACAACTTTGAGCTTAAGCACGGTTTGCTTACCCTCGTTCAAAACAAACAATTCTTCGGACATGACAAAGAAGACCCTCATGCTCACATCCGTTATTTCAACAAGATCACTTCTACGATGAAGTTCCCGAACGTCCCGAGTACGTCGGTAAAGCTTATGCTTTTCCCATTTTCTCTCGAGGGTGCAGCCCGGATTTGGCTTGAAAAAGAACCCCCTCGATCGATTCTTACATGGGATGATCTTGTTTCGAAATTCATCAACAAATTCTTCCCTCCTTCCAAAACAACAAATCTTCGAAATGAAATCACGAGATTTCAACAACGATTTGATGAAACTTTCTACGAGGCATGGGACCGATTCAATGATCTTCTTCGAGCATGCCCACATCATGGATTTTCGGAGTTACATCAACTCGATACTTTCTATAATGCTTTGAACTCTAATGATCAAGATTCGTTGAATTCCACCGCGGGTGGTAACTTTTTGGATAAAATGTCTCGTGATTGCCTAAGAATCATTGAAAGCAAATCCAAAGTTCGTAATTCACGAAACAAACCGGTTATTGTAAAAGTGAGTGCGAGCAGTTCTACCCACGGTATTTCTCCCGATGTTGTCGAACTTAAAGATATGGTGAAAGCCTTACTTCTCGATAAGAAAAATCAAAACCAAGCTCCCGCTCCCATCAAAGCGGTCGAGGAAAGTTGTGTTACTAGCGGTGGAGCTCATTCTTACCGAAATTGTCCCGCCACCGATGACAACGTTTATCGTGACAATATTCAAGAGTACGTCTCTCATGCCGCCGCAACTAATTTTAATCAAGGAAATACCGGTTACCGAGCCCCGATTGCTAATCAAATTCGACCTCTCGGTTTTCCTCCCGTTCAAAACCAAGGAAATAACCAAAACCATTACAACCAAAACCGGGGGACTAATTACAACCAAGGCCAAATTTATCGACCTCTGGTTAATCAACCCCCGACTCACCAAGCTCCACCTTACCAAGCTCCGGCTCCTCAAACACAAGGTGTGACAAAAACCAATTTTGAAAGCTATGTCAAAGCTAATGATGCAGTTATGAGAAACATGCAAGACCAAAACCAAAACTTGAAAAATCAAATGACCAATTTAGCGGACATGCTTTCCAAATTTCGTGAATTCAATTACCGTTTCTACTTTCAGGTTCAGGGACACTTCTCTAGTAATACCATTACGACCCGAAAGTAGATTTGAAGGTATCACCACCCGAAGAGGTGTTGCTATCAAGGACCACGATTCTGCTTACTTCTTCTTTCTCCTCTAAAGTTAGTGGAACGTGAAACCGAGGTGACAAAGGACACGGTGCTTCCTACTAATAACGGAAGTACCAAAAACGTCCAACCTCCGGTTGTCCAAGTTCAACCTATAATTGTTGTTTCGGTTGCGGTTCTGGTTATTGTTGTGGTTATTGTTGTAGTTATGGTTATTGTTATTGGTGTTCCTTTGGTTTTCTTCCCATTTCCTGTTAGGATATCATTTCATCACCAAAACACAAAAAATAAGAAAAAAATAGATTTTAGAGAGAGAAAGTAAAAAGAAAAATGGTTACTTGTTTCACAAAAGAAAAATGAGAAGCAACACCCTCTCCACACTTGGAGAGGGCTTTAAATAGCTACAAGGATGGACTATTCTTGTAGGCTTTGTGTTGGGCCGGTTCATAGAACAAATGGGCTTGAGCCCGACAACTAGGCCCAACTAGCTTAACTAAACTCCCGAAAACTACGTTTTCCTATACAAGGCTCGGGATTGTTTAATGACCATCACTTTACTAAATATCACGGCTAACAATCTCCCCCTAAGGGGTGGTCATTCAATTGTGGATCCTTCTTGTGACGTCTTGAGTCTTGGAGCCTTGTATTCTTGGGAATTCCTTTTGAAGATCCGTTTGCATGCTTGTGATCTTGGATCTTGATCTTTAACTTGATATACTTTGACAAAATACTGATATCGTGGTCTTTGGCCTTGATTTGTCTTGACTACTGAGATATCTAAATCTTTATCCTTGAATCTTTATGCCGCCTTGCGATCTTGTGTCTCCACCCTCATGCTCAAGATCTTGAAAGCTTGCTAACAATCTCCCTCAACATTTTCTTTTAACATGATTACTTGTACCACAAAATGTTCTTATGAGGAAGTGCTTGTTCATCAGAGATTGCGGAAGACTTTGATAGTTTGAGCTTTCATCATGTATTAATCTTTGTGGATTGAGCATGAGGTCTTGAATCTTGACTCGTCATAAATTTGATGTTAGTGATAAACAACAGATATAGACGAATATGGCTTTGTCATTCGTCTTGAGTTTGGTTACATTAACCTCCGGTTCCGTGAGAACCGTTTTACAGTATAAATATTGTACCTGTGATTAGGTAGGTTCAATTTAGAAGAACCTACTTGATAGGGTTTCCAGCTCAAAGTATTAGATCCTCTTACGCGATTGCATTAGATTCACCGTACTTGCTCGTTCTCATTACCGGAACGTCTCAAAGCAGACAGCACTATAAAAGTGAATCAGATAGTTACTATCTTTCTGATTGAGTAGTCAATCCATATACAGGACCAAAATCGATATCCAGTTGACACAAGTTTGATTCATTTAGAATCTCGCAAGTCACCTACCAAGAGCTTGTTTGATGTTAGCTCAAGAAGGATTTCCATCGTCACTGTGAATACTAAAGAGTATCACTCTGATGTTCTGGCAATTATCACAAGGATAATGCGTAGGACTTATTGATACCAAATGTTGTATAATGATGTACAACATTTTGTATATTGGAATTTGTGTCCTAGTGAGATTTTTGATGGATCTCGTTGGCTCTAGACTCTATAAGTGCACATTTGTTATTTGGTAATCGGAGGCTGGAGCGGACTGCCACCTTTTCAATATCAACGATCTCGGAATGAGAAAGCCGATAGAAATGTGTTGATCTCCGTGAGAAATGAAACAGAAATCTTTTGAGAGATTCTGAGTGGCTAGGGAGGGTTGTGCATTGCATCACTGGGTCCATGATGTCAGTCTTCAATATCAGAATCATCTTTGTGATTACCGATAGATTATGTATTGACCCGGTTTCTGCCTAGGGTTGTATGGAGGGATTCTTTCCAGCACTAGCTCCATCTCAGTCGGCACTATTCCCTTATTCTCACTTTACTCCTTTTTTCAATCATACCTAGGACTTCTACTCTATCTAATGGAGTGTTCCTAGGTAGATCCCTCCGGTTCTGGCTGGATCATGGAACAAATATACCTAACCTTAACCGCCTTATAATTCCTTAAGAAACAAGTTGGTCGGTCTTTAGGGTATTGCCATGAAGATCCATAAAACTATTTGATAAAAAATCAATCAACGTGTCTGAGAAATCATTTAAGACACATTGAGTGTTTCCAGAGTTACCAAAAAGCTCCCCTTACACATATGCACCGTATTATAAAAGAGTTTTGCACATGCGAGGTTTGGGAACGCACTTATAGATTGAAGATCGTATCCATTATTAACCCGTATTGATCACATTTTAATCACTATTCTCCCCCTCAAAAATTGCATACGTGTTTACAATTTTTGACAATTAGTGAATTAAAAACAAGTTAATGTCTGAAATTCACATGAGCCTAACTAAGTCTTCGGAGAACAGGAGTGCATGCAGAATGAATCATATTATTATACTCCCCCTCAATTATAGAATAGATTGAAAACTTTGAGTGGGAGTTTGTTGAGCACACAATTTTGAAAGAATTTGAAATTTTCTTTTTTAAAAATATCTTGAAAAATTGTGCTCAACAGGAAAATGTGTGAGATGTATCTTATTTACCATCATTTTCCTTAGTATTTCTCTTGATTGCTCAAGACCAAGAAGATATGAACTTCCCGTTGTTTAGGATAAACGTACATAAATGAACATTTTCCTTTCTTTAGGGCTCGAGTCCTAAGCTGACATTTACTTAGAAGTTGTAGAGAAAGAATGAAAGGACATGTTTTGAAAGTATTTGAAACCCTCGCTCGAACTTCATTTATTCACCTTTGTTAATATTAATCAACATTTCTAGGTGCGCAAATGTTATCGATTGTCGAGAGACATGTCGGAGAAGATTATTTTTGTATTTTTTTGTTCAAGATATTTATAAATCAAAATAAAGAGAAAGATCAAAAATATTTACAAGTCGAAGTTTCCATCAGCAGAGATAGTTGTTGTTAAAGTTAAAGTAGATGAAGTTGAATCTTGTTGTTGTTGACGTTTATCGGATGCATCAACAGTCATAACAACGAAAGACTTTAAAACAACTTGATTTTCTCCATTTGAAGTATTCGTCGAACAAATAACCCAATAGACTTTCCAACTCTATCATCGTCGTCACGACTATCATACCTACTGAAGTGAAAACAAGAAGATTTCTCTTCTTTTTAAGGTAAAGTGCACTGAAGCGTACTCTTCCCTTTTATTTAAAGCTCGGGTTATGCACTGAAGTGTAAATAAGCCATAGACTTGAGCTAACAAACTTTGAATGTTTTGTTACAAGCTCAAGACCGAAAAGATTTCTCTTTTCGTTGTTAAGGATAAACGCACTAACACGTACATTTTTCTTTTATCTAAAGAATGGTTTTTAATCTGACATTTGATTACAAGCCATTGCTGAAAGCACATCAATTTTCACATTCATAGTCTTCATAAGTTTCTTTTTCCTTCGATTTATACTCAAAAGCAAGGGAATTAGTAGAGTATCAAACCAATTTTGACAACCTCGCATAGAGAAAGTTGAACTTGGAAACCTTTTGTTGATAGGTTCCTGAGGGTTAGAAGTACAAGCATTATTACTTTTAGAGCAGTCATGTTGACACTCAGATTCACTGGTTTTAATTATCTTTCCTTTAAGGTCAAACATTCTTCCAGTTGGTGACCACCTAAGGCAGGATCTAGGTGTACTAGGCTTAGGTGAAGCAAGTCTTTCTTTGGACCCTGCCTTGTTAGGTTTCCAGACTCTTGGCTTATGTTTCCTTTAATTTGCACTTTTTGAAATATTAGCACTTTGGTTTTTCTTTCTAGATTTCATGCCATTCACATACTGAAGCACATAATCATCATGATTAGCGGTAATTAGACATTGCTTACATGTAGCACAAATAACCTCAGATTTTTCATTTCGAATTGCAAGCTTAATGTTATTACATTTAGATGACGTATGGTCCAGATAGTTAGAAGACTGTAAACTCCTATGGTTTTCTTCTATTTTCTCTAACTTATTCGAGAGGCAACTACTCTTAGACTTAAAAGGGACCTTATCACTCTTAGGATTGTTCCTAGGCTATGGTCTTCTGGTCCTAGTAGTGCTTTTAACGTCTTTAGGAGAGAAACCATTTGTTTTGGAATTTACATCGTTCTTAGTGATGACATGAGATTGTGAAACAGTGATCTGTTTTGTCCTAACGCTTGCTTTTACATGTTTGTTAGGCACAAAGTTGTCTACCCTAGAAGCTTTAAAAGGATTGATCCTAAAGATTCCTGGAGCAATCACTCTTTCATTGTTCACAACTGTTGATTCACGAGAGGAAGGAACCGAGTTTGAAGTGACTTGATTTGATAAAGCATTCATCTTACCAACCTTGGGAAAAGCCGTAGATTTAGGTAGAGGAGTTACAACATACAGTTTGGGTCTAGAAGAAGAAGGTGGTTTTCCCAAGATTAATTGCTTTGTAAACTTAGTATTCGCACTCATTCCACGAGTGGTGTTGTCACACCCCGTCAATGGCGGAAACGCGGGATGCGACGATACCATTCATCACACAAGATACAAGATCATACACTTTATAATTTACATTCATAAAACTGAAGT